>CATIWJ010113126.1:0-16336 GCA_949640765.1 Croton laevigatus
GAAAATAATTGATAGTATGAATTTTCTGGGTAATGTGATGGATATGAAGCCTTCAGCAATAGCAGCAACTCCAACAATTCTTATTTGTAGTTTGGAGAAGAGAACTGTTCCTAGAGGTTCAGTTATTAAGTTTTGATGTTGAAAGGTCTATTGGACAAAAAAACACAAGTTTCTGTTCTGTGTTGATTAAAAATGATGAAAGGTTCTTAAAGAGTATGTGGAAAACCACAGGGTGCAGATTCCTTATTAGGATTAGTGATAGAGTAGTTTTTGCTAATTATAACTTCTCTCTTTAATTTCTGTTGTTTGTGTGCTAATAATACAACTCTTGAAATGTACATATGAATAATTTGTTGAATGACCAGATTATTTGATAATTTTGCTAGATCTTCTCATTTCAATTTGCCATGTTCTAGATGTTGAAAGGGGAATTGAAAAAAAAAAAGAAGTTTGTATACTGGGTTGGAAAAAAAAAAAAATCCTGATAACTGCTTCTTAAAAGAGTATATGGAGAAACACAAGGAGCAGATTCCTCTATTTGGTGAATGTGATTGCAGGTAGGATTTCTCCTCGAGAGCTCAGCTTTCAATACGGGCAATGACACGTTTTCAGTTAGCATATGAATTGATGCAGCAATATATGTTAGTATATTTAGTGATTGAGTAATTTTTCTGCTAATTTCAACTGTCCTCTCTTTGCTTTCTATTGCTTTTGTACCAATATTTTTAACCCTGAAGACAGAACGCATGAAAATTTGTGTTTCGATTCCTAAATTTTGGACTTTTTGCTGCAAGAACTACAAAATGATTTGGAAACACACTGAGTTTTGAAATTTAATCAGTCTTTTAACTTCCAATTTGTAGTAGCAAAGTTGAGAGTATATATGTCAAAAACTGTAAAACTTCTATTACACTGCATTTTATTCACAGGCTACTGATGGACACTATAGAGTGCCAAGGCCTCAACTGAAGTAGACCAGAGAGCAAGACGGGGGATGACCCTTCTGGTCTTCTATCGCAGCACCAATGCTCTTAACATTTTTCTAGTCATTGATTATTTGAGCTCTAGCCAAACACGCAGATGGGGCACTTATGAACCGTGTAACAATGGATGACATAAGTGATAATCAAATCTCCATATATTGGTTTGATCAAGTTGCAGAAAATTTGGCAAATGGGGACTGGTAGTGAAGTAGGGGAAAGATAAAAAAATTATAACGGACTTGTTTAGTTGAATGTAAATTGAATTTTATGATATATCAACTGAAACCTCAACACAATGCCAACTTGTATGTTTAGAAGGAAAGTTTAGTTAATTTCACTGTTTTAAAGCTCTGCAATTTCCCTAATGTAAATTTGTATGTTGTGTTATGATATTGGTGCTAGGAAACCTTTGTAAGTTACGGTGAGATATGTCTCTATTCCATTATACATAAATGGCAGTGAAATTATATGATAGCAAAGCAAATTTTTATACAAGTATCACAGAAAGGTGAATGGAAAACTTTTGAGTTGAAGTAATGAATTGTGAACATATATTTTTATAATTTTTTATTATTGATTTTGGAGGGATTTTGTTTTGTTTTGTTTTGAATTTTTATATTTTTGCTCTATTATGTTTTTGTTTTAAGTAATTTTTTATATATATCTTTATTATTTGATAATGTTCATTAATTATATTTATTTTTTTATACTATTTTTTTATTAATGGAGAGTGATGAGATAGAGAAAAATGTATTTTTATTAAAAAAATTATAATAAAATTTTATAAAATCTATAAAAGTCTTTCAATGTATAAAATCATTTAAAAGTAAAGTCTTTCAAAGTCATTCAGAAATTTTAAAAATTTTATAAAAGCCTTTAAAAAAAAATTTTAAATGTCTTTTAAAATCTTAATTGTATACACCCTTAAAACAGTGTCTCTGGCATTTGATTTTGCTATTACGGAGCCCCTTGCCTGACCATCACATCATAGAAAGAAGAAAACAGCATTCAATAGTGAACTAGCGGAGTGGCTCCCTCGCAATCTTAGAAGACAAGTCCTCCAAATTTTACATCTCGTCCGTACATGAGCATGTTGATCATGCATGCTTCAACTTGAAATGTGTTTTTACAATCAACACAGCAACTTTCTAATTGAATTTTAAATTTGTGAATTTTCAGTTATGTACTTCATTTTGAAATTAAATAGCAAACAAACATTTAGACGTGTTAAACATCTATTGAATTTAATCTTAACTATTTAGTATCCAACCACTTTAGCAACCAAAATAATAATAATAATAATAATAATAATAATTGATCGTATCAGCTGATTCCTAATTCGAGTTAATATTTAGTAAAAATTCAATATTAATTGCAGTTAGAATATGAAATTATCAATAAGAATATAATTATAATTTTATGTTGAATATTAATTTTTTATTTTATTTTAATATTTAATATATTATATAAATTAAATTTTAATTAAATTGTAATTATTCTTTTTATAAAATAATAATTATTATTTTCATTATTCTTTTAATATGGTTAATATAGTACTAATAAAAACTAGAATGAAAAAACTCAAGATAGAAGTTGATGATGGACTCAACAACTATTTTTAGTTCCCAACCACTATCGGCTGCTGATTTTAAAATTTACTAATTGCCTAAACTCTAATCTTTCGATACTAAATATCTATCAGCTACATCAAATAACTAAAACAAGCACACTCTTAAATAAACCAACTCTTAACCCTCTACACTAACATTTCGTAATAGAGCTAAAAAATATCGAGCACTCAAAATTAATTTTTTTGGGTTGGCGTGACATAATTTAACAATATATAAATAAAAATATATGTTATATGGACAATATATTATTAGAATTATTTAATATAATAGTTCAACTAAAACATTTTTATTCAAATAATAAAAATAATATAATTAGAAAATAAATATTAAATATCAAATAAAATATTTAATAAAATTATAGTTAACATTTTATTAAAATAAAGTACTACTATTAAGTATTATATTAAATTTAAAAAATAATGAATAAATTAATTAAAATCAATGAAATATTAAGTGTTAACCTTATGAATTTCTCGTGTTTTAAAGTACTATTGTCATTTATAAATATCTACCATTGGTCATTTATTTTTATATTTATAAAAGTTTAATCATATTAGGGCTTGCATTTAGAAAAATTTCTTCAATTTTATCCGAAATTCAAAATTGTGGAACAATTAGAGATTTTACGAATTTGAGAGAAATCTACGCAAAGTTATGTTTGGGGTGACATTGAAGAACTTTTCAAAAGTTGAGGTGAAATTATCATTCACTCAATTTAATTTACTTAAAGAAAATTTCTAAATTTTTTTATTTGATTTACATAAACAAATTTTATATCTAACACATTAATTATAAATCACAAAATCAATTTAATTTCTCATTAACTACTATAAAGATAAATCATTGACTTGCTACAAAAAATAATTTTTTTTTTCATTTTTCTATATAAATTGATCGAAATGAGCATTCAACACTTGAACTTATAGTTTTTTTTTTTTTTTTTTGAAAACACACTTCTCAAGTGCTAATTTTTCTAGCGTGATATAAAGTATTAAATTATAGCAAAATTAAAACTTCCAATGCTATAAACTAGTTTTTAATAATTAAAAAGAAAAACAAGTACACAAAAACAATCTAATTTCTCAAAAAAAAAAAAAAATAATTGCATAAAGACAAAATACAAATGATTTTGTGTGCTCAGCAGAGTTGGTAATCAATCTGCTCCCGTGTTCAACGGAGTTCGAATCCACTCACTACATCCGAGTGCGTTTGTTATACTTATGTATGAAAAATAATTTTGTGCGTCAAGTGTGAGTTTATTATTTTTAAATATAGTTAAGAATAAGAGGTCTAATAACGTAATTTCATATGGGCATTGTAGATTTATGGGCCAGACCTAGCATTCATTTAGGTTTAACATGCTTATACTATACAAGAGTGAATTAATAGAAGCTTCTGTACTAAAAACACTAATTATTTTTGAACTTTTTGAACAAACAAATCTAGTTCTAATGTAGAATAGATTGTGTGTATCTGGTTTTCATCATCATTAACTTAGGAACCAGCACAATCACTTTCCACGCCTACTGGCTACTGTGCAAAGTAACAATAAAGAAGCAAACGTGCATCCCATTACAGCCCAATGCAAATTTGGAACTGAACTTCATCAGATGAATCTTTACTAGTATAAGTTTTTTAATGCTAATCTCCATTAATGAATATAGATTAAGGTATAATTATATAATTAACCAGAAATAAACCTTTTTCAGAACTACATATATATATAGTAGCCGCACATTCTTGAGACCTTAAAAAATGTACTTGAAACTGTTTTTAATATATTTCCAAGCTTCTGTTCTAATGGTGAAGGGAAGGACCACTTTGATTCGCCTTCTGGTTAGAAGAGACAGAGTCCCATAATCAAGCTGTGGTCCCTCTTCTCCTTTTTGTGAAAAAAAAAAAAAAATGAAGTGGAAGAATCACACAACATTCTCAGGCTAAAGGTTAAAACTTAATTTAGTTTATATCTGGAATCCATTTTGGTGGAAGAAGACTTTTCTTTTAACTAGAAAAATGAATTATATTCCCCCAGCAATTGTGTTAATTTTTCTTACAGAATTAGAAGGTTTAGGTTTCAAACACTCGCATCGCATCTTTGAAAGAATTTCTAAAGAAGAATGATGCAATATTACGTAATTTAGCAATCATAAGTTTCTTTTTCTTGCCAAAGCCAAAATGAAATAATCGAGGGTTTAAAAATAGTTACAAAATAAGTAGCAAATCGTAGTTTATTTTTTAGATTATAGGATGAGTCATCCTAAATTACACGAAGTTGGTAGAATGTATAGGTCTTGATCAGTTTGATTTTTACCGATCATATTGTTTGCATCAATTTCGTTCTTAGTCATCAATTTGATACTTAGGATAGGGCTATCCATCCTGTGTAACTCTATCCAGTCTATTAGTAGCGTCCTCTATATTAAAAAAAAAAAAAATTTAGTAAACATGTTGATAATTGTTCATAATATAAAAAACCACTTATAATCAAGTTTGAATGGTGTAGAATTAACAAATTCAAAACTTAGAAGTCGTTTTTTTTATACTTTTTAACAAAAGTTAGGCCAATCTTAACTTTTTGTGTGAGCAATTGGAAATAGGGTGGATTATATACATCCAAATAAGCCAAGACTTTTAACCTTAAGGCGCAGGTGAGTTGGTAAAGGGTTTTTCTGACTTAAGTGAGCTTATGGGTTCAAACTCTCTTATGTACACAACCGTTTAAAATTTGGGACCGGAGTTTTGTTTTTCGAAAGGGATCTACCAGCTCAAACGAGACTATGACTTAAAGATGCCGCTTATAGTTGAGACCCATCCGGGACACCTTGTAATTAATCTAATCCAAAAAAAAAGCCAAGACTTTAGAGTAGACAACATAGAAAATAAGGCTTGACAAGAACTAATTCTTTCATTCTTTGTGTTTAATGCGAAGGAGGCAACCGGATTTACTTTCTTGCTTACGTGATCTTTTGCTCTCTCAGATAAGACAAATTAAACAACTTTTGTTCGCGACAAAATGATTTAGAAAGTGTTAATTTTATAAAAACCCTAATAAAAATTGATCAGGACCACTTGCTTTATGATGTGGAATGCACCTGGAGACCATCTAATTTTATTACTATATTAATTACAATGTTAAATTGTTAATTTCCAATTCTGGCATTAGAAAAAGAAAAAACTGTTTTTATTATATTCAGGGAAGAAGCTCAGCATTATTGAAGCTTCCATACGCTCCAAAATCATAATATAAACGTTAGATTACGGCATTAATTGGATTAATTAGCCTAATTTTGAGTTGTGGTTAGTGAGTAAACCTAGAGTTAACTTATATAGCAACCTACTTAAATTTTGTTCTTCTCCAAGAAAAAAAGGTTCACTTAGTCAAATATGGTAAATTCTTATCATATTTTCATGCGCCGTTCGTTGGTACCAATCCACAACTTCATTTCAGATTCTTTTAATATAAAACCCTACCACCAACCCTACCATTTCAACAAAATCTAAACTCAACTCTTCAATTCTATGGATTCCCATAAAAATGAGAAATTAACCCCCACAACTTCTAATTCTATCAGCTGTTCCAATCCCAGCTGCTTCTTTTGTGCAATGAAAGAGCAAGACTTGCTATTAAAACGAGCTGGAATTGCTAGATGTTTCAAAAAATTGCCTTTATCAGACAGCCATGAAAATGTTATGGTGCTTAGTGGTCTATGGAACATGGCTATGACTCAGCCAAATGATTCGGAGTTTCCATCTCTCGGCATCTTCAGTTGCATGGCAAAGTTGATACATAAAGGTACAAATGATAAAAATTGGCTGTTTAAAGATCAAAACATATATATCCCTTATTATGCAGCCCATGTTATTGGCTCTTATACAATGAACAAGGTTGAGTTTGCAGAGATAGCGATTGAATCAGGCGTTATACCTCCATTAATGGAGCTTTTAAGAGGAAAGATTAGCTGGGTAGAGCAAAGAGTTGCTGTACGTGCGCTTGGTCATTTGGCTAGCTACGAAAGAACATTTGCAGCAGTAGCAGTATATGAAGAAGAAATGGTCAAATTAGCTATGGACATATCATCCACATGTCTAGATACAGTTTATTCTACTTTTGTTAGTGTAAAAGATGCAAAGAAGAAAATAAAGTATCATTGTGACTTGCTAACAAGAGGAGTAGGAGGAGTAGATATGGAGAATAGGAAAGCAGAAGAATGGGGTAGTCAACTCCAATGTTGGTCTTTATATCTTGTAAATTGCTTTGCTTGCAAAGAAAGGTGTTTAGATCTAATTTGCAACCAAGAATTTCTACATGATTTGTGTGGAATGTGGGGTGGATTAGTGAATCACTCTTCTCCAGCTGGAGTTGGTCTAATTCGAATAGTATGCTATAGTAAAAATGGAAGAAAGAAAATTTCTGAGTCCAAGAAAGTTCTAATTAATCTCTGTAATCTTTCAAGATCGTCCGATGATTGGCAGTACATTGGAATTGATTGTCTTCTTTTACTTCTCAAAGATCAAGAAACTAGGTATAAGGTCATAGATATTGTCACCTTCTTTCTTGTGGATTTGGTTGAACTTAAAAATCTTGGGGACAGGTTAAATTTAGGTGAAGCAATCACAAAAGCTCTTCTTTTAGACTATAAACAAAGCAAGTCAAAGTTAAAAAACAACAAGAAAGTTCAAAATGTTTTACAAGAAATATGGGATTTAAAGATAGAGAGAAGAAGAAGAGAGAAATTAACATTATGTGAAGAGAAAATAGAAGAAAGAAGAGTTCTAGTGGAATTGACAAAACAACAAGGAAACAATTTGTTTTGGTCAGGAGATATAGAAGAAGCAATAGTGAAGTATAGTGAAGCATTAAATTTATGTCCATTAAAGTTAAGAAAGGAAAGAATGATTCTTTATAGTAATAGAGCTCAGTGTTACTTGTTACTTAGAGAACCAGATGCTGCCATTAGTGATTCAACTCGAGCTCTTTGCTTATCTTCGCCTCCGAACTCTCATAAAAAAAGCCTTTGGAGAAGATCACAAGCTTATGACATGAAAGGATTGGCTAAAGAAAGCTTAATGGATAGTTTAATGTTTGTTAATGGTTGTATTTTTGACACTGAAACAAGCAAACGTGTAAAAATCCCATACTATGCAGCTCGGATGATCAGCAAACAGATGGATGCCACGTGGCTTTTTGCCGGTGCCAAGTCAAAGGAGTCAAGGGAAGAAGATGAAGCACAAGCATTGGAAGAAAACAGTGATTACTTGCAGAAATATGAGGAAATGAAGAGAATTATGATGGAGAAAAAGGGTTCCATTTCTGGTAAAAATTATAATAACCTAATAATAATGTTTTCCTTTTTTGTTTTTTTGTTTTTGTTTTTAATATGACTAATTAATTATTTGAACATTTTCAGGTCTGTCCACTATAATAGAAGAGAATATGGAAGGAGAAGGAAAAAACAAAATAAAGATGGGTACGACAAGAAAGGGAAAGAATCAATCTTTTGTGTAAGGGTAGTCATCTTTTAATTTGTGTTACTGTAAGTTGGAATTTGCAACCTGATGTTGACTTTACTTTGTAATTTAAACATCAGAATTGAAATATGGATTACCAATTTCAAATTAAATTGAGAAAGTAAAAGAATGCGAGTGATTAGTGTAAGTGCTTTATTCACATTTTCAAACCAAATCATGGTGTTGTTGGACTAATTAAGTATTTTTTTTATGACATTTTTTTATAAAAACGTGACAACTTTATTAAAATGTGACAGCTTTAGGCAAGAGCCGTTTCAAATTTTTAGAAGGCCATATTCTAATTATAAGAACGAGAATATTTAAGCATGAATATAATATTTGGAAAAAAAAAATTATATTTTTACAAAATAAACTACATAAAGTTTAAACTATTTTTTATAAACAAAAATTTATTTAAAAAAATAACTAAAGTTCTAAATAAAAAAATGGTCTAAGAGTTGAAAATTTTTTTCTAAAAATTTTTAAAATTTGGAGATCATAAAAAATGGAGTCCATATGCAAAAGTTCTGCTTGCACAGGACTATCTTAAGCTGAGACGAATTGAATTTAAAACCGTGTATTTCCTTCAATTTTAGTATTGGTAGCATGTAAAGATCAATTAAGTGATACATTAATTAATGGGTAATTAACAAGTAATTATGATTCTAAATTACAGATTATGATTAAGAAAACATATTTTGCCATTTACCACTCTAAGTCTCACTCTTTCTCTTGCTTAAGAATATAAAGTCATCCAAAAACACTGAAGAGAATTCGGTCACCTCATGTATCAGCCTTGGTCAAAACTCAAAGGAGAATGTCTATCGTGGCTACTTACTATTTGTGGGTTGGGTTTAATAACTTTATTTCCTTCACTTAGTGGTTCGACCACCCTTGGCCCAATCAATAATTCGATTATGTGAAAAAGGGCCGAACACAGTGTAGATCGTGGACTCGGGCCACTCGGCAGAAGTGACAGAGTTCAATTGAGTTGATAATAGATGTCAAAACCGAAAATATGGATGCTTAATATTAACATTTTTAAATGTCTTCGAAGTAAATAAAGTTCAAAGAACTCAAACCAAAATATGGAACGGGTGATGGTAATGGATCATTTACAACAATAAATATCTTCAAAATTATTGTCATGGCATGCGTTAGCTGAAAATGACATTAGTGAAATCAAAATATAATCTCATAATTAACTTGGTCCTAAACCAAGGCATGGTTCACTTGCTTTGCTAAATATAGGAGCGGCTTCTGTTCTGACTCCAAAATTTTTCTTTATTTCTTCTAAAATGTTCTGTTACTCTCCTCTCTGTTTCAAAAACATAT
Source organism: Croton laevigatus (assembly GCA_949640765.1). Taxonomy (NCBI): domain Eukaryota; kingdom Viridiplantae; phylum Streptophyta; class Magnoliopsida; order Malpighiales; family Euphorbiaceae; genus Croton; species Croton laevigatus. The sequence goes on from CATIWJ010113126.1 coordinate 9,458, forward strand.
GCCAACTATTTATTGTAACATTTCGATCTCCTTCAAAAAAAAAAAAAAAGGCATGCTTTAATACTTATTTTAAGATTTAAATGTTAATTAGATAAAAACATAAAAATTAAATATCCCTAAGAAAATTCATACGATATTTTGAGTAAATTGCATTTCCACCACTTGTCTAATAGTATTAAATTAGTATTCTCTTCTCTTTGTTTTCCTCTTAGATACACCTAATATCAGAGATATTATAAGTGTTGATTACAAGTATTCATTTAATCCATTCAAACAATTAGTCAACTATTACATTTCAATCTCAATTATTATTTAAATTTAAACCTGTAGGCAAAGTCACAGTTTGATCTCGAGACTTTTTGATTGTGGGGGTCTATAAAGCTGTGCAAAGGTCAAGTTTGGATCCAATTGGCCTGAAATTCTCAACCCAACGACCTGATTTTGATGTCAAAAAAATGATCTGAACCCAAATGAACCGACTTTAGTCACTAGTCGGGTAAGGTCGATTCATGGATGGGGTAAGATTGAACCCGAAATCAGATAATATTCTATTTTAGCAAAATTTCAATAATTGACATAATATTTATGAGTTGAGTCGAGTTAAGTTATTTAATTTAAAACACAAAATAACGTAGTATTAATGGAGCCAAGTTGGGTCGGGTTCAATCCGAGAATTGAAAATTTTTCAATCTTTACTAACCCTGCTGACCTTTCCACCAAGACCAACCCGACCCTAACTTGACGGATTGAATACGATTGGCGGGTCACCGGTCAATTTGAACGGCCCTATGCAACACTTAACCATCTAGTGTGAGATCATTTGCTGATTAGTTTTATCTCTCCAAATGAAAAAAAAAAAAAAATCCCTATAAAAAATTGGATTAATGAAGTGAACTTCACATTATTTTCTGAATTTTCATCGGTAAAAAAATTAAAATTTCAGAATAATCCACGTCAAAAAATGCATGTCTTTTTTTTTTACAAAGTCAAGGAATGCATGTCGTAACTCACGATATCCGCGTGTCATATAACTATTGAAGTTCATTTCATTAATCCAATCCAAACAAATAGCTGTGCTTGGGGAGAGTAGGTATTAGTGTTACTTCTATATTTCCATTATCAAACTCCGATGAGCTGGTGGTGGGCAGGTGCCATTGGCGCCGCCAAGGTAAATTGACTCTATCGCTTTTTACTTACCCAGGCCAGATTCTTTGTTTGTTTATTGTTTTTCAATTTTGCTATTTATCTCTGATTGCAGAAGAAATTTGAAGAAGACGATGCACCCAGAAGCTACCAGAGCGTGGCCCTTGTATTGGGCGTTACTGGAATCGTCGGTAACAGTTTAGCAGAGATTCTCCCGCTCTCCGACACTCCAGGCGGCCCGTGGAAAGTTTACGGCGTTGCCCGACGTCCGCGGCCCAACTGGAACGCCGACCATCCCGTAGAATACATCCAGTGTGATATATCAGATGAGGCCGAAACTCAATTCAAACTATCCCGACTTACTGACATCACTCACATCTTCTATGTCAGCTGGGTCAACCGATCATCGGAGGCCGATAATTGCGAAATCAACGGTCTAATGTTCCGAAACGTCCTTCAAGCCGTCATCCCCAACGCGCCCAATGTCCACCACATTTGTCTCCAAACCGGAACCAAACATTACTTCGGTCCATTTGAGTTGTTCGGCAAGATCCAGCCGCATGAACCGCCGTTCACAGAGGATCTTCCCAGGTTAAACACACCGAATTTTTACTATACTTTAGAGGATATATTGTTCGAGGAGGCAGCGAAAAAGGAGGGATTGACTTGGTCCATACACAGACCGCATCATATTTTTGGATTCTCTCCTTACAGTTTGATGAATGTTATTGGTACGCTATGTGTTTACGCGGCTATTTGCAAACACGAAGGTTTGCCTTTATTATTTCCAGGATCTAAAGCAGCTTGGAATTGTTATACAACCGCATCGGATGCAGATCTGATCGCAGAGCATCAAATTTGGGCGGCGGTGGATCCATACGCAAAGGATGAAGCTTTTAATGTTAACAATGGAGATGTGTTCAGGTGGAAACAATTTTGGCCGGTTCTGGCAGAGCAATTTGGGATAGAGAATTATGGATTCAATGAAACAGGGGAAAGAGTGGGATTGGGTGAGATGATGAAGGGGAAAGAAGGTGTTTGGGAGGAGATAGTGCGAGAGAATCAGTTGCAGGCTACCAGATTGGAGGAGGTGGGTGTTTGGTGGTTTGTGGATTTGATATTAGCAGGAGAGGATATGCTACCGAGCATGAATAAGAGCAGAGAGTATGGATTTTTGGGATTCAGAAATTCAAAGAGTTCTTTCATTTCTTGGATAGATAAGATGAAAGCTTATAAGATTGTGCCTTGATTTTAGTTTATGGTTTTTGGTGTTTGAAATGGTTGATTTATGCATGTTTGTTGTTATAAAGTAATTCAATTTTATGAAACTAATGAGAAACATTGTGCATGCAGATTGCAGAATAATAATTTCAGTAATTTAGAGTTGATTATGCTATTTTTGGCAAAGCAAAATTTACTAACTAGTAATTGCAGGGGAGTTTATTAATTAGTGATGAACACATTGTTTTATTCACATTTTCAACCCAAAAAGAATCTTTGTATTATTGGACTGAGTTAGGCAAATTGGCTACTGCATCCACATGCAACGATTTTGAAAGGGTGGTGGTACATGTTTTCAAACTACCAATCAAAATACAAATATATGGCTATACAGAGTCCATAAGGATCAGTTCTTTTGAAAGTTCAATTATTTTAGGCAATTTACGTTTTATTGTTATATAGACTTTTTATTTTATGAGTTGCTTGGATGAAACTAGGTGGATGTAAAACAGAGATGTTGAAAATTTGAAATGCATTATTTGGTTTGACTGAAAATATCAAAGAGAGTAAAGTAAATTTGTTTTATATCCAAAAATTTTTCTACGGAAAATGAATAGTAGCTATGCAAAGTAATTAATTTGACACCACTTTTTTTTAAGAGAATGGGACAACAATCAGTACAATTTGTTTTACTCTCCTTTTTATTTTTCTTTAATCTAAACACATGAAGTAAAATAAAATAAGAGTGAAAAATAATATATATCACAATCCTCCCTTATTTTACACTCCTTTATCCAAACGGAATATTAGTTATGAATACCGTATTCATACATAATAAAATTAAAGTATTATTTTATATATAATGTGAATCTAGTTTAACTATTTTACATAACTGATAGTAGTTGGATATCAAAATAATAATAATAAAATTTAGGTCTTTGATAAATTTTAAAATCAACATACCAAACAACTGATTCCATCAGCTCCTATAGAAAGTATTTTCATATTAAAATTATGATAAAAAATAATAAATTTAATTATTTTGTAAAATTATTATTAAATAAAAATATTTTTGATTAATAATAATTTATGTTTTAAAAATAATGATGATCATTTAATTAAAATTTTATTTGCATAATATTATAAATAAAATAAAAAAATAATATTTAATTTATAATTATAATTATGCTCTTATTGGTAATTTCACGATTTAACAATAATCGCTGTTGAATTTTTATGGAACAATAACCTAAATCAGTTAACAGCTATCCGTCACTAACTACCAGCAACCGCTATCAACTATATGAACAACTAAATCAAGCCCGCCTTATATTTGAAAGCTTTTAAGATGTGATTTGTAAAATAACAAAAGTCATCTATTAGATGAGATTTGTCACATCCGAAAAATTTAATTAACGATGGTTCGACGGAGTTACGGGTTTCAACTTTAAAATTTTTGAAATCTAAGGGGAATTAAATAATAATTAACCAAGTCGGATTTAATTACAATTTTTTTTAAAAAATAAATTGGAGATTTAAATAAAATTTTCAAGGACTTGATTGACAGTAGAATTTATAAAATATGGGACAATTTGTAAGAAAAAGATGGGGAGGTATGCATGCAAAAAAAATCTTTTAAAAGGACAGTGCAAGGTGGCAGAATTTAAAACAAGAAGAGATTTGTTGGCAGGAAATGGGATTATGAGGAAGTTGTGCTGGCAAGGAATTGGAAATGATGATGCACGTGTAAGGTAGAAGAGGAATGGAAGCTTTGATGTTAGGTGAGGTCAGGTAGAAATAAACCATTCTTTATTTTTTTACAAAAAACCTTATTCATTTTGTTCATTTTCTTTCTCTAAACCGTAGCTATTCTTGATTGAAAATTTATGTTATGGGAAATTTAAAAAAGAGAAGCTAGTGTGGTCAGAGCACAAGCATGTGCTGGTAAGTGTGAATATTAGGGGTGTGCATCGGTCGGGTTCGGGTGAACCCGAGCCGAACCCGAATAACCCGACAACCCGAACTTCCTTTATATAGCCACCCGAACCGAACCCGAACGAGAATCGGGCCCCGAACCGATTAACCCGAAAAAAGCGGGCCCCGACCTCATACAACCCGAGCAAACCGAAATGAAATTTGGTTTAGCAATTCTGTTTCTACACTGACAGATTAGAAAAAGCAGTAAAACAGTCTCAAAATTATCATCAACAAGCAGATTACTAAAACTCAACATTTCATTAACAAATATTTCACATTGAGGGTAGGAAAAAATTAAGAAATTTAAGCATCGATCCTTTTCATTAACAAAGAATATTTAAGCATCAGTCCTTTCTTTCCTCGTCCAAATCCAACTTCCGCTCCATTTCCTTTTCTTTTGCATCAATCTATGTACGAGCCAAACAATGCTTCAATTCAACATTTAAGCATCAAAGATTCAGTTTTTATAATGCAATCAAAAGAAATGTTCTCAGTTACCTCATCATAGATCTCATCGTTCTTCTCAAAGTCGCCGGAAGCTATTGTAACATCAGCGCCGACTCTCCTTCATACATCGATGTTTATGACCGCCTCCATGGACTGCGCCGGCCGTGATTCAATTTCATCTTCACCGTTCGAGACTGACGATGAAGAAATAAACGAAGAAGATTAGAGGAAGCAGCGGAGAAACCTGGTGCGAGCAAGAGGCTTTGGTGGTGGTGGTGGCAGTGGCAGATAAGAGAAGAGAAGCTGGTGGTGGTGGTGGAGGCGGAGGTGCTGGTCGTGGCGGCGAGAGGGAGAGGAAGAGAGAAGCAGAGAAGAAGAAGAGGAAGAGATGATAGAGGAGAGGCGGCTGGTTGAGTTTTAGGGTTGAATAAAATTGTATTTATATTATAGGAACTCGGTTTTCGGTCGGGTTAGGGTATTTTCGGGTTGAACCCGAATAACCCGAAACCCGAAATTTTACATATTTCACCACCCGATCCGAACCGATATATTGTTCGGGCCCCGAACCGAATCGTCGGTTCGGTTCGGTCGGTTTAAATGGATGGGTCGGGTTTTGCACAGCCCTAGTGAATATGGGTGAGATACGTGGCAAATGGTAGAGAAATGGTGGCATTTATTGTGTGAGGTGGTAGAAGATATCATGTGCTGGCAAGCTATGGAGAAGCAGAAATTGAGAAAGAAGACAAATGTTTCACCATTTCCAAACCAAAATATAAATTCCAAAGAATGCTGGAAATTCTTATTTAAGCAACTGAAGTTTTTGGAATTTATGTTTAGAGGGATATCTGTGGAAAATCTATGAAGGCTAGAAGAAACAATTGAAAAATAACAAGAATATTAATTTTTGGGAGTGTTCTGCTCGTTGGTACATTGGTACAGGGAAAAGTTAATTTTTAAGGTAAACAATACACCCTTATCTTTAATTTCTTTAATTGATTATTTATTAGTGAGATTTAATAGAGATTTAATTCTGAAATTCTATGGTTCAAGGGATTAAATTAGGAATAATATTAATATGATGATTAAATGATTAATATTAATATGTCCATAAACAAGTTGAGAGAAAGCTGAAATCATAATCTGGCAGATTTTGAGGATTGAATTCAAGTGAAGTTTTGATCATGATAGAGTCGGAATTTAGAAAAGCTATAAAAGAGTAATTTGTAGGTAAATGTCTTAATTAACAATAGAGACCAGAATCATCCAATTTGGACTTGTAGAATGAAAGTTATGGCCAGAATACCGGCCGGCGTGCAGGCTGCCAGAATCAGATAAGTTAACGGAACATGTCAAACTTTAACAAATTATTTGACTATGATAGAAATAGAATTTAAGTAAGTGCAAAACATGAAAGTTGTAGTTTTATATATCTAGTTTATGGGTGTAAAACAGTTTTGGTAGAAACTAAATATATAGGAAGATATACTTGAAAAACCCAATGGTGTGCAAGTCTGAAATTTAAGTTTGGGCAGAACGGGAATTGTGAACTTTGGCTAATAAATTATAGGAATTAAATTATTTACCCAATTCTAAATGTTTAGGGACCTAAATTAAAATACCCAAGCTAATTAAAAAATACTTAAATATTATTTTTAGGACCCGCAAATACCGAGAAGTGCGGGAATTAAAGGAGCACTCGCGTAGGACAATTTTGCAGACGAAATTTCAGGTTTGGTATTATTATTTTTTAAAGTATTCAAACTAACTATGTTTTAAATTATTGATTTGCATTTTAAATTATTTGATTAGTATTTTTAATATATGATTTATTGGAATAATTGATTTTATGGATAACTCGAATGTGTGTTCGAGTTATAAAATAATTTTTAATACCGAAACGGTATTCGCAAGTGCAAAATTACTAGCGCGGTGAAAGTGGAATTATTTTTAAATGAGATTTCCAATATTATTTTGGTTGAATTATGTCTAAGTGAAATTTATTTATTTTCTCAATGATTATTATTTTTGAAGCATGAGAATTGAATTTTTACTATTAAATGCAATTAATTGCGAAATGGAAATTGAAATTGA
>CATIWJ010113137.1:0-19660 GCA_949640765.1 Croton laevigatus
TCTTCTGCTCCTATTCTTTTAAAATTATAAATCGACGTCCGAATTCATCAAAAGCTAACGCCATTTTCCTTCGATTTTGATTCTCTATTTCTCAATTTTCATGAGCTTTCAAAAATAACAGAACAAACAATAGCAAAAATAACACATGCAATCATAAAAAAAAATCAAACAAAAATAAAAAAAATGAAACAAAACATCAACCAATTAATTCACAAAGCAATAGTGGAAGAAGCTCAAGAACATTCAACAATGGCGGAAGAAGAAAATGCAGAAAAAAGAAAGAAAAATACCTCAAATTGTTCCTCCAAAAATACAAAATCCATTATCCACAGCAACAAGAACGTAAACACTACAACTAGATTGATAAAAAGCTCAAAATATCCAACAATGGAGATGGTAACCATTGCTAGTACAGTGACGAGAAGAGAGAAGAAGAAAATGGAAAAGAAAACCAGGGAAAGAGAGAGAAAAATAATAAAAAATTTGAAAAACAATTGAAAGATATAATATATGTAAGTTAAATTACTGTACAGTAAAAAGATGGTATTAATTAAGTCATAAATCTTAGCTAAAGAGTATTAGTTTTGTCACAAATATTAAAAGGGTATTATTTTTGTCAACTAAATTTAAAAGGGGTATTATTTTTGTGTTTTTCCCTTTTAGTTTTTCTTTTTCAAGAAAATGGGCTGGCTTATTCAAAATGAGCCTTTTTTTTCTCTATTCAAAATGAACCCTCTTTGTAACACCCATTAACCCGACTATTTCTAGACGAACCAGGTTGTACCACATTACATATTACTTAGTATACAGATCATATTTTTACATTACAAGTTATGAGTACTTTTTTTTTTATTTCTTCTATTCTAGCTTGCGCTGACTTTGACTTCATAGTATATGCCAATCTACATTCTTGTTCTGGTGGTACCCCATTGTTCCAACTTTTATACTTCTTCTGAAGACCTACAAGTTCAGAATAAACCAAACTTGATGAGCAATTACGCTCAGTTGATACTTTAACAAATAAAAAGCATAAATAATTTTAAATGCACATGCATAATTTTGAACAATATCAAAGTATTGTAAATCACTTAATAAAATAAATTGCCTTATTTAAATTCTTACTTGTTTAGCTCTACCAGATATTTAGATAAACCTATCGAATAAACTTACCAATTAGTTATGTTACCAACTGGCTATCAAAACTTATTGGATTAACTCACCAAATGGCGGACACCAAATGGCTATCTCAAATCAGTCGTCACCGCAATTGAATCACAACGGCCGTCGCCGTAACAATCAATGGCCATAAATCAATAACTCAGTATATGATCGATCATTCCCTATGTTAACTCAGTTCAACTAAATCGTAGTAGAGCAATAAATATTTTCTGTATCATTTTCATATTTATCAAATTTTTGAATCAAACACCATTTCATAAATCAAACAATTATTTATCAAAATATCTTTATCATGAATCTTTGACTTTTTCTCAAAAATACATTCATAGTAAGTTTTTAACTCATTTTTATCAAAAATATACTTATTCCAAATATACTATATTTTTATCAAAAATATATTTATCTTAGATAAATACGGTATTTTTATTAACATATTCATAATAAATAATTAACAAAAATCTTATTCTTCATTATCATATTTATTTCAAACATTATTATTTTCGAATCCATAGCTAATTTTAAAATAAAACATTTTTACAAAATAAATCTTTACTTTTAAATCTTATCCATAAAATTATTTTCTAGTTATTTTAGGTATTTTATTTTTCCATAATAATTTAGATATCTTTTAAAATATTTGATCTTAATTATAATTATTACTTTTAGTAAAACTTTATAAGTAACTTAACTTTAATAAAAATATTTAAATACAATATTTTGTTTAAAACCCAATTTGTATATACGTATATACTTATATTTATTTTAAAAATAACTATCTTTTTAAAAATATTTTCTTTAATGGAATATTAATAATTTATTAGTTCTTCAAAATATTCATTTCCAGTATTTAACATAACTTAATTTAAATTATAACTCTAGTATAATACTTTATATTAAAATAAATAAGTAAATTAAATTAAATTTGTAATATAAATAAATTATACTTAAATATCAACTATTTAAAGTAATTAAAATAAATAAGCAATAATAAAAATTAAAGTAAATTGAATACCCCACAAAATATATGGGCATTTAGAAAAGTAATTAAATTAAAGACTTAATATGTAAATTTAATAAATAATTGAATAAATAAAGTAAATAAATAAGTACTTAAATAAATAAATAAATTAAACAATCCCCCGCAATTTAAGTGGGTTTTTAATATTTGAATAATAGTAATAAAAGTAATAATAAAAGTAATAAACCCCACTATTAAGATGGGTATTTAATATTTAAAATAATAATAATAGTAAATAAAACCCCCCACAATTCTAGTGGATACTTAATATTGAGTTAGTGTTAGTCAAATAAAATTCCACAATTTAATGGGTACTGGTTAGTATTATAAAATAATGAAATTAGTAAAACCCCACAGTTTTAATGGGTATTTAATAAAACAGTAAAATAATAAAAAATAATTTCTTAATCGATATTTTCATCGTACCCACTTGAGTAGTACCGACTAATCTTATTTTAATAACTTCAATAAACAATAAATTTAATGCAGAATTTAAATCATGTAATAAAATAAAATTTAAAAGCTTTTTAAAAGTTAAAGTATCAAACCTTTGATCTCCAAAAGTATCGGGTCTCCAAAAGTATCGGGTCTTTATTCTTTTTGTTCTTGGACTGTCCTTTGTCCTATCACAGTCCATTTATTAAGGTCATAAGGTATTGTCCATAATTTTGTCCGTATAATAGTCCATTTGTGTCCTATAATTATTTTTAATTGGGTCTCTTTCTAGCTGTCTTAATTTTAATTGTCCTAATGTCCAGATAAATATTTATTAAGTGTTAATCAATAATTTTTTTCAAATAATTAAATTAAATTCATTTCATAAATATTTAAGACTTACTTTGTAGTCTAATTAATTTAATTAACCCATGAATATATTTAATTTTAATAACAACTTAAATTAACATAAATAAATTCATAAAATATTCATTCTATAGTATTTTTCACAAAAATTAGTTTCAAATACTAATTTCATGAATATTTAACTTAATCTTAGCCTTTAATTAATTTATTAATACCCCAAAAATATTTAATTTCAAAAATAAACTCAATTTAATAAATAATCTTTCTGTTGGACCTAATTGAGAACCTAAAATAAGTTTTGAGCCACTCACAAAAACGGAAGGGCATGTTTGAAGACGGCCAAAAAGTACAGTGGAGGCACGCATGATTTCTAAAGAGTTTAGGCATCAGATCGGATATTTTTCAGGGGACGCGGCATGATTCTTAAAGAATCGAGGCACCAGAATGGAGATTTACCATCTCCTTCACCCGATTCCATCACAAACGGATCGTGCGATCTGATTTTAGATCCAATGACATATGGCGTTTCCGGCAACAACGAGCAACGAGGTAGCCACCGGTCGACTCCTCTTGACATCATCAGTGGACTCACGGCCTCAGATCGGACGGATGGTGGTTGGTTTAAACGAAAACTCATATTGAATTTAAACCCGATCTGGACGTTAAAGTGAATACTCCAATTGGTTCTATACCTTCCGACCACCATACATGGCAGTTTAAACCTCTAACTCGCTCACCGGACTCCTAAGGTTCGATTTGTGGGTTTAGTTTCTAAAGATGATGCTAGGATGGGACTTTGGCTAAAATTTCTTCCTCCTCTTCCAAAAATGGCAGAAAATATTTGTTTTTCCCAATTCCTTCACCCCTCTTCTTAATTTATAATGGATTTCCCAAAAACATCACTTTCATTTCTTTTTTATTATTATAATAATTATATTATTTTATTTATTTATTAAAAATATCCCCTAATTAAAATAACTAAATTGTCCTTAACTATTCTGTCTATTTACTAATAATATTTAGACTATAATGCCTTTAACTATTTCTACAATTTCCGTCAAATTTCACTAGGCTAATTTTTAATTTACGGTGTTATCGCATTTCCCTGGTGCCGATAAAAATTGAAAATTACATCTGTAACTAAACCTTATAAAATTTATACTCAAATCACTCATCTCAAAGTCTAGATTTCAAATTTGATATTTTTAAAACTTAATTCTACTTTTAAAATTTTCGCTGACCAAAATACCCTTAATAGAATTTTTATTACCAAATTAATCCTTTTTATTTAAAGCCAACATTTAAAAATCAAGGTGTTACACCTCTCTTCTTAGTTTGGCTCCGTTACAGATTTCAAACCAGGAAAAGTTTGGTAATTTCTTTTTTTTTTTTTTTAAAAAAGGGATAAGGAAATCTTTTAATTAAAGACAAAGCATTAAATCATCAATAATAAACAAAATTGTCTTTGGGAAAAAAAATTTATGTCACAAGTTATTTGCGGTAGTATCCATTTAAGTGGGACCCGAAATATCTAATATGAAAAAATGAAAAGTGAAGTGGTGTGTACACGATAGTAAGAAACAAAAATTAAAAAGAGAAGCAGTAGTGTTTGCATTGTAGAATGAAGGGAAAGAGTGATTGGGTGCAACTTTCAATCCTTGATTGAACGGTTGATTCTCACATGATTTTGATGAAATTTCAGTATATTGTTCTACTCACTTAGCTCTACAAGGTAGATGATTCCGATTTTCAGTGCTACTCTTTCTATTAATTAGACCTAAATCCTAGATTTTTCTGAAGAATAAAGACTACTAGGAAAACAGTCCTATTTAGGATTATAAATACAAATAATCCTATTACTTCCCCTCAAGTTGTGCCAGAGGGTCGACGTAGACATAACTTGTCTCAGAAAAATTAAAAACGAGCTTTTGGAATGACTTTGTCAAAACAAGCAACTTAATCAGTAGTACTAATATAACGAACCAATAATAGTTTCTTCTTTACACGATCAGAAACAAAATGAAAATTAATTTCCATATGTTTTGTCCGTATGTGAAAAATGGGATTTTTCGTTAAATAAATATCAAACTTTGAGGTTTATCTGTGATTTTGTGTGATGATTGTAATGGAATTGGAAAGTTTTTGAAATGTTTTTTCATATTTAATAAAAAAAGGGTTTAATTATTCTAAGCATGACGATGAAGTTGCATTGGAATTATTTATGTCACATCCCATCTTTCACTTAGTTGATAAAATTGTGGGTCGTCGTGTGTTAATAGTGTCTTTGTCGGGGGGTTCCGGGTCCCGAGGAGTAGGAGCGTCGGAATCGACATTGGAATTCGTACTAGTATCGGATATACTTAAGGTAATTCTTATATTGTCAAACTAGTGTTATGGGATTAGGCTATTTATAAGGATAAGTAAATGTTAAGTATAATGGGCCAAGAGATAGACTTGGGCCATAGCATAGCAATGGGTCATTAAGAAATGGGTAGAATTGTTGTGAGTTAGGCTAATAATATGGTGTTTGACCTTCAAGAAAGTGGAATTGGATGGAAGAAGAAGAAGTGTGGTTGGGCCAAAGCCCACACATTTTAAAACCTAGCTATGAGCCCAAAAGGAAAACATATATAAGCTCAAAAATATATTCACACCACCCACTTCTAGAAATCTCTCCACTCTTCCACCTTCTCCATCCGCTACCCTCCTCTCCTCACTTCTTCTTCATTTTCTTTCAACCCTAGCTTCCATCTCCACCATTTTCACCTCCTACATTCCCATATAAACCCTAGGCCGGCCCATTTATCTCAAAAACCAAGAAGAGACTTTTAAGATCTATCATTTAAAGCTCAAGAAAGACTTGGATCTAGAGGTAAGAGTTGAAAATAGCTAGGGTTAAGTTGATATTAAGTTAGAGTAATTAAGTTAGAGTTGCAAAAGATTAAGTTAGATTTTCTAAAATACATGTTAGAAATTGTAAGATCTTGAGTATGAAAAACCCTAGGAGGGAGAGTTAGAGATTTGACTTGGTTCTTTGAGTTGAAGCTAAAATATGTGTTTCCTTTAAGTGACCTAGAAGCCATGAGCAAAGAGAAGGGTAAAGAGGTGGCTTAGCTCAAAGGAGGAGCTAAGGATTTTGAGGTTTGGTGCTTTAACCCAAACTCCCTTAAAGTTTGAAGTTGATTTTTCATGAGTTTTGGTTGTTTATTGATTTTAAAATGTGATTTTTGGTATTTTTGCATAATATGTTCTTTCTTTGAGATTTGACTTTTAAATGAGTTTTCATGAGTTGAAAATATTGGTTTGAAACGATTTTGAGACAATTGTTTAGTATATGTATTGGTTGTGTTGACAAAAGAAGGTTTAAAAAATCTACATTCTGTTTTAGCAGTTGTCTCAACCGCGACCTAGTGATTGCGCTTGCTACAGACTTGTCGAAAATGGCGTCTCGCCCGCAAGACAGGCCTGCACAGTCACGACATAATTTCCAGTTGCTTTTAGAGTTCTGCTAAAAGTTCTGTGGTCGCGATTTGTTCCATCTCGCCCATGACACTTTTGGAGAAATTCCAGACCTAATTGGAAATCAAGTCTCGCCAGAAACAAAGGGCAGTTGGATCGCGACTACCTTGCTAAGGCGGCATCTCGCCTGCGACCCAACCCTCTAGAGCTCGACTTTGCCTGTGATTTAAAAATTTAATTTTTGTTTTTGAATGGTTTTGTAAATGGAAATGAATGGTTTCAATACTAATTGGTAAACATGTTAATGCCTTGGAAATGCATACATGATGTTTTTGGAATATGGAAAATGATGGAAAGTGGTGTGAAAGACTATAATGAATGAGAAATGATGTTGAAACTTGCTTGATATGTTGATTACTTCTTTTAAGCTCATGTGGCTCGCTTTAGAATGTTAGTGATAAGAATACGATGCATTGTAGGGTTAAGAACCGCGGTATTGACATTGATATTGATATGAATCATGAAATGAGATGTGAAACCGTATTGACGATATAGTCTATCAATGGCTATATGGAATACGTGTTGGAAAAGAAATGAATGAGAAAGGTATCACTATGTTAGTTTACAAATGGCTACACAGGATATGAAATCAATGGTATCGGTGTTATAGTTTACAAACGACTATACGGGATACGCATAAGACCCTGATTCTTATCATCAAGTTCTATCGATTGCCACTAGGACTAAAAATTAAGTAAACGAAACCTTATGAAATTACAATATGTGTTATTTATTAGTTCTATAAATGTTTTATTATGATTACGAGTTGATCTCTTGAAAATTTTACTTTGCTTTATTTTATATGTTTTTAAGTAAATATCATTTTCAACTTCGGTTAAAGCACCCACTGAGCAAAGATTGCTCAGCGAGTTTACTTATCTAAACTCATAGGTCAACGAGCAGTAGAGTAGATAGCATTCGCAGTCAGCCGAACTCAGCACAACCAAAGCAAGCCTTTAGGCTATACTCTTTTGGATTTTGTATTATCTAGATTTGGCATGTATATGAGGTTGCTAGGATATGTAATTAGCATTGTAATTATTCTTTTATGATCCTTGTATTAGAACTATTATGTTAGAATGATATGTAATAGTATGGTAGTTGGTTAGTTAAACTATGTTAGATTGATATGTAGTAGTGCATGAATGTTTGGCTTGATTGAGCTGGAGTTTGTAAGGAGGAGATATAGAAATGCTTATGTGATGAATGTATTATATATAGATAAAAAAAATGTAGGACAACCGACTCTAAACCATGGGAGTAACGCTTCTTCTAGACTCATTCGAGGGCCTAGAAAGGGTGTTACAATTTACGTCTAGCTCAACTAGTCTCTTTCAGGACAAGAAAAAACTACTGCTTATATATAAGAAGAAGAAGAAGAATTCATTTCAACCACTTATTATCCCAAGGTAGTAAGGGAAACCAGTAGATCGTAGCCATTGATTTCCTTGGATGAATAGAGATGCTCTGAACCCATAAACCTCACTTCTGTTTGTGAACATATAGTATCCCTTCCATTTTACTCTGTGACTAGTGTCTGCACCAACGCCTCTGTTTCGATACTCTGCATAATATATAGTATCCTGGTATGTTTGACATGTCCATTCTAGCCAATCGAATGGTTTGATGAATCCTTCGATTTCAGATTCCATGAATATAATTCTAGCGTAAGGCTTTTTTATTCTGCCCAGAAAAGTTGGGAATTGTTTTTTACACAGGAAACAACCTCTTCTCTGGGACAATTTGACAGTTTTGGATAACAAGGCCTGTGATTTCATGTTTGTTGACTCGTCCTTGAGCTGTGATTACATTCTTTTGACCATGATTAGGCTTTCTGACAATAATCATAGAGCTTTGGATGAATGCAGTTGCAACGCCAAAGATGAAATCAATAGTTCTAAAAATGATGCAATTGTAGTAGAATTGACGATTAGCTTATTGATACAATGTGCTTTGATACCCATCAATTTTACAGTTATAGATGGTTGATTTATCTAATTATACTCGAAGAGCCACTGCCTTTTGTCCTGTTGGACCGGCTGTGTTTCGAAATCCCATCGATTTGACAATAAACCCATCTCCTATAGCCGCTGTTAAGATCAAAGTCATTATTGATGACGTGGCTCAAACAATCCTTCACTTAACACGACATAAAGATTCTTGGATCATCCCTCCATAGCATAAAGATCTTATGGTTGAGCATGATCCTTTGATCATCCCTCCATAATACACTCAAAAGAAAAAACTTGGTTTATAGACCATTTGCCCATAGCAAATTCAACTTGACATTAACACGACATCAAGATCCTTTACTAAGAAATTTAATTTACGCAGTGCTCCGAAGAGTGGCTACCAAGAAAAGAAAAAGAGAGAAAAAGAGAAACCCTCAGTCTTTGACTAAGGGACTTGATAGGGGGACATGTGATGACGTGGCTCAAGCAATCCTTCACTTAGATGGACTCCGAATTATTCACAGTGTCCTAATATGATAAGGAGTGTGACTCGTAAGGTGTCCTACTGTGATAAGGTCAGTGATATTTCTCCTATAAATACCTAAGGGCTGTCCACGATAAGGTATTCTCTATATAATCTCTTCTCCCCTACTTGATTATTATAATCTCCACTCATAAGTTACTAATTTAAGCATCAGAATGGTTGCCGTTAGGCAGCCCCAATCGTTTTCTTGGCATTGTCTATAGGCTAGCTAGTTCGTGAAGATTCGATTTTCTCCTACACCCAATTAGAGGTCTATAGTATGTCTTGGGTCCTTTAATTTGACCGTGAGACATTAATTATGTATTTTGTCTAAACCAACCAATAAAATTAAAAATCAAAAGCATTTCAAAACTCACTGAAAGAGGCAGTCCTAATGGTGGTTATTCCATCTTTAAAGCTTTTGTTTCTTGTCACAATTATCTTCCATGGGCCATCTCCATACATAAACACATTTGACTGATTCTTCCTAATTGTAACAAATTATTATAATTCCCAACTTTTACATAAATCACATATCTTATTGTAAGATTCTTTGGGTAAGCAATAAGAGCAGCTTTGATAGTTTTATATTGGCCACTTCCATCCAATGCAACAATGGCATTCTACTCAACTTTGACATTGTTTCGATGAGCCAGTAGTCTCCTATCCCCTTTTGACATCCATTTGGGGAAGAAGTTGATGAGTCATCAAGAAGTTTGGTTCACGTGGTACTATGGTTTGACTGGATATGAAAAGCGTTTAGGATATCAGGAATAGCAAAAACCATGTCACATCCCGTCTTTCCATTAGTTAGTAATTTATTAGTTTGTCGTTAACTAATAGCATTTTTGTAGGAGTTCCAAGTCCCGAGGCGTAGGAGCGTCGGAGTTAATCTCGGAATCCATACTAACGTCGACTAGACTTAAAGGTAATTTTCACAATTTTTATTTTATGTTATAGAGTTGGGCTACTTGTAAAAGAGATTAGTGTTAATGGATTGGGCTAAATATAAAGATAAGTAAATATTAAATGTAATGGGCTAGGATAGCAATTGAGCCTTTTAGAAAATGAGTTGATAATAAAAGAATGTGGATGGATTGTGTTGGGCTAAGCCCAATTAATTAAGCTTAAGATAATGGACCCAAACCAAGCAAAAATATATTCTCTTAACACTAAAAAACCTAGAATCTTCTACCATTTTCTAACTCCCCACCCGCCACCTCTTTTCCTTCTTCTCCTTCTTTATTTTTCTCTTACTATTCTCATCATATCTCACCAAACTTCTTCATTCCCTCACTTCCTCTCACAAACCGGCCAATATTTCTCCAAAAATCAAGAGGAAATCTTCATCATTTCTTGAAGGAGCTTAAGGAAGACTTGGATCTAGAGATAAGATGTAACATCCCTTAATCCGACTATTTCTAGCCGAACCAAGTTGTACCACATTACATATTACATGGTATACAGATCATAATTCTAAAATTAATTACAAAATATGGGTACATTTTTTTTTCTTTCTATTCTAGCTTTTCTTGTATTGACTTCAACTTCACAGTATATGCCAGCTAAGTTTTTGTGCCATTTGATTGTCCTCATCTGCTAATGTTAATTCTTCGAAGACCTACAAGTTTAGAATGAACCAAACTTACTGAGCGATTACGCTCAGTGGATACTTTAACTATGATAAATAAAAATAATTTAAATGCACATGCATATATTAAAAATATAATTTAAATATTAAATATTACTTAATAAAATAATCATTAAATAAAAATTACTCTTAAAGAAAATAAATAAAATTACGTTATTAAAAAGCTTACTTGATCAACTCTACCAGATATTTAGACAAACTTTAAACTTAAAGCATATAACATAAATCACTTGCATGAATCGCCCGTAGGCATTCTTCGAGCCGGGAATCGAACCCGCGCTATCGAAAAACTTAACTTGTTCGGGCTGGGGATCAAACCCGTGTCACCGGAAAAACATAATGGCCATATAATTCACTGGAAATGATCGATCAATCCCTACATTGTTTCAGTTCAACTAAATCCTAATAGAGCCTAAAACATTTTTCTCATAATTTCCAATTTCCCAAATTCCATAATTTTCATCATAAAATTCAACATAATTAATTATTCCAAAATCAACGTACTCCAAAATCATATTTATTTCAAAATCATTATTTTAACAATCACAGTAAATTTATACAGAAAATATTTTTAAATCTTCAATTAATATTTATCTTAAAATCATAAATCTCTATTCATTTAAAAAAAACTTAATCAAACAATTATTTTCTATATTTTTTTAGGTATTTTGTTTTTCCCCAAAAATAACTTAGATACCTTTCAAAAATATTTGCTCTTAATTTAATTATTACTTTTAGGGTTATTTGTAAGTAACTTGCTTTTAATAAAAATATTTAAGTGATAATTTATAATTATTTTACTTAAAAAAAACTAATTTATATACACTTATATACTTATATTTACTTTCAAATTAATCATTGTTAATAAATTATAATTTTTAATAAATATAATAGCAAGTACTAAGTTTTCTTAAAAACATTTATAACTTGAACAAATATAAACTTTGGGTATAGGAAAATAATTAATAATACTTTCTCAAGGTAAACGTATTTAATAGTATTTTTTTCAAAATAGATAAATTATAAATTACTTTTAAACTATCTTTAAATAAAATTACTATACTCACTTTTAAAATCTCATGTTTTACTAAAAATATTACTATTATTAATAATTCCAAAATTAACTCGATTTATAAATAATATTTAAATAACTACTTATAAATACTTATTTAAAACCTCAATTTAAATAACTACTTATATATATATATATATATATATATATATATATATATTCTCTCTTCTTAAAACATATTTTTCAATTAAAATAATAATAATAATAATAATAATAATAATAATAATAATAATAATATAATAATAATAATAATAATACTATTATTATTATTATTATTATTATGTAACAAATAATTTTTCTACCATAGTAAATATTTAAAATATTATTTTTACCGAAGCCACTTAGGTGACTTTGGTCTATTCAATAAAAAAAAATCTCAATTAATTAGCCAATTTCAACATTTTTAACATAATAAATTTAACAGCATTTAGTTCACAATAATTATTTTACCAAAGCAATTCAAACAATTGTGCAATGTAAAATATTAATAACATGCAGGAAAAAATAATATAAAACTTTTCACAGTTAAAATATCAAACCTCGGTCTCCTTAAGTTTTTCGGTCCTTATTCAATATGTCCTTGGACTGTCCTTTGCCCTATCATTGTCCATATATCAAAGTCATAAGGTGTTTGTTCATAATTTGTCCATCAAATAGTCCAATAGCGTCGTATATTCATTTTTTAATTTGGAACTCTTTTAAATTTAATTGTGCAATTATTAAATAATTGGATCCTTAATTAATTTTTCTTTAATTTAAAGTCCAACTAACAATTTCTTTGTCAAAACTATTAATTATAAGTTAACTCTATATTATTTAACTGAAATATAATTCTATTAACTAATTATTAATTTTTAATTTTTAGCATTAAGTCCATTTAATTAACTAATTCCGAATATTTAACCCTTAAATATTTTTACATCAAAATTAAACTCATTTTATATTTCTAACACATTTTTATAGTCAATTATAATATTTTTATAATTTAATTAGGCCTTAAAAATATTAAAGTATCAAAATAAAATAAAATAAAATATATTAATTTATTAAGTTGTTGGGTGAAATGGAAGAGTTAAATAAAGTTTAGGGGTTAATTACCAAAGAATTTATGGGCGGAAGGGCTAGATTGAAAAAAGGCAGAAAGTTTTGGGGCCGTCGCATAATTTTTAAAAAGCCAAGGTACTAATCCGGAAGGTTCCATGCAAAACGACTTTATTTTGGTCAAAACGTAGACTCAAAACAGGTTTTGAACCGAAACTTGAATTGACTCGCCCATATCGAACCTAAGCTTGAATCAGACCGATTCTTCTTCAACCCACTATTCACGCAGAATTTGAGTCGTTCATTCTCCGATTCCGACGGTCATTTACGGCGAGCAAGCTACGGATCTCTTCCTCTTCTCATCGCCTGTCGCTTCGTTGATCATTCTAATGCTCTCATAGCTCTACCTGATGGTTATGGAACGTTGGAGGAATTTCTTAAAGTAGTGACTTGGGCTCAATTAGGGATTCATAAGAAACTTATTGGGCTCCTGAATGTTGATGGATTTTATAATTTATTGTTGAGTTTTCTGGACTTCATTGTAGAGAAAGGGTTTATGTCGACCCATTCTCGAAATTTATTTGTAATTGAGTCAAATGTAAATAGTTATTAGATCGTCTATTGGCTTTTAGCCCAATAACAGATCCTAATGTAAGCACATTGGACTGGTCTACTGGTGATAGTAGTAAAAGGAAAAGAACATATTAATTACTTATGTTTTTATCATTATCAATTTAATTTAATTTATTATTATTATTATTATTATTATTATTATTATTATTATTATCTGTAATATAATAAAAATTTATTCATTTATTAATATTTTTCATTTTATACATGAGTCTGAGCTAAATCCCTTCTAAGCTCTATCTTATAAGCTTTTGATGAAGCTTCTGGATCACCAACAATATAATGAGGGGATAAGTCTACAAGCTCTACTGGGGTTGCTGGTACTGCCTGTGTCTCAGCTAAGGGTTGGTCATGGCCTGGTGGAGAGATGTACCGATTCAAAGTCGGGAAAACCTTAAGCCTAAGTTGTAGTGGATTTTCTGGGAGATCTGGCTCCTCTTTAAGGTATTCTCCATTTAACACCAGAAGATGGTCTTCTAAAGCAATTTGCCTTGCCCTAGACTTTAAAGTTTGAATGGTAGTTAACCATTCTCCTATCTCTGGAGTCTCCATCAGTTCTTTATCTCCATCCATTCCTGTCTCATAGCCTCTAGAGAAAATATATACTGTAGTAGCCTATGATCTATGAGCGGGGCCGTTCCACAGATTTTCTCCCTCTATTATTTGTCTTAATTTATTTCTCCACCATAAAAGTGGAGCATACCTGATAGGTCCAAGTCGCCTATTCGATTTGTATACTCTAGAAGGAAGAGAAGAGGTTTCCAATGAGCTGGAGCTAGCGGTCCATACAGCAATGACGTGTCAAGAGGGAATTTGGCAAGTGATGATGACCAAAGGGAGGAAGGGGAGGCCGCACCAGAATGAAGCAAGGAATGAGCTGTCAAGTTTGTTATGGGTCGTTATAGTTGTTATGAGTATGTGTATATATTGATGCAAAGAGAGAGTGAGATCAGGCAATTATTTTCTATTGTGTGATTGGTAGATTTTGGAGAGAATAGAGCCTCTCGAATTGCTGTAACTGTCAGGCCATATTATTAAATAAAACTCTCTATTATTATCCCTTATATTTCTTTCTTCTTTCCTATATTTCATACTCTGTTTCTTATTGGTTCTATCGATACCATTCAAATAAAGTCCAGATATATGATCTGAAATTCTCAGGATCATTTAGGAAATAGAATAATTCTATGGTTGGAAACTCTATCAAAAAGTAACGGTGCACACCCAGACACCAAAGATACCATAATTCTTTTTTTACTCATACCATCTGAAGGTTGTATGTAATATGTCAGAAGGTATGGGCTAGTTTCGAATGGAAGGCTGAAATTTCAGTTAAACCCCTACGATAAACAATAAGGGTTAACAAACCAGGGATGAAACTATGAGCGAAATTATTAAGATCTTCTAAATCCCTAAAATTTTGACCAAAAGGGAAATCTTCTTGGTAAGAAGCCATTCGTACAAGAAGTAGAGGGAAGAAATAATAAACTAGCTGGGGATTCATGATGTTTTCTGGAGAGAATTCCTTAGAAAATTTCAAAGGTTGGATAGCTTAGCTTAATTCCTTAGTTCATTTAATCGTCTGAATATATAAGCAAATTTTCAAACTCAATCGATTAAATTTTCTTTTGGATTTGACGTCATTTATCCAAACTTTATTTCTTATCATTTTAACTTATTTTCTTTTTCAGAGTACTTATCTGTCGCTTAATCATCGACCAGATTTAAAATTTACCACTTTTTCTTGATATAATTTCATGTCAGTTGAAATTTTCTGATCATTTATTATGAAATTTTTCGGTTAATACTTTTTCTTTTGTCATTTCGTTTATTAATCATAGATTACATTTTCAAATGACGCAGTTTTGGGGTCCCAACGTCATTAGTTATTCATTTATTGTTTATCTTAATTTATATACTTTTTAACCATTTTTACTATTCACTATTTACTGTTTACCGTTTTACTATTTACTTTTTACTATTTACCTTTTTACCATTTACTATTTATCGTTTACTACTGTTTATTTACTGTTTATCTTTTTATTTACTATATTTTGTTTTACCATTTGATTTGCAAGACACAAATGAAATTATAATTTTTATATTTTATTCACCGTCATGTGAGAAATTTTACTTAACTGCTACGTCTAGCTAAGACATAGAGTTAAATATTTTTCCACATGACGGAATTTTATTCCTTATATTGTTCAAAAAATTTTATATGTGTTTTTAATATTTTGATTGAATTCCCGAAACCTAGTACAGGTGCGTCCATCTATACTGTCTCGAAGAATTATTTAATTAGTCTTCCGTCGGCACTGCAAATCCCGACATAAGACTGTCTATTTATGTCTTTTATTATCAGAGTTTTTATTCCACCCTTAATCACTCTCTATGTGTTAGTGCTCCTATGTGGTATATACTGTTTCCTATGGGTTTATCCTAAGTTTAACCTATACTGTTTTTCTCTAGGTTTAACTAGTTTAACCACCCAGGAACGGCTAAACCAATACTTTGATACCACTAAATGTAACACCCCTTAATTCGACTATTTATAGCCGAACCAAGTTGTGCTACATTACATATTACATGATATACAGATCATAATTCTAAAATTAATTACAAAATATGGGTACATTTTTTTTTCTTTCTATTTTAGCTTTGCTTGTGCTGACTTCAATTTCACAGTATACGCCAGCTAAGTTTTTATGCCATTTGATTGTCCTCATCTGCTAATGTTAATTCTTCAGAGACCTATAAGTTTAGGATGAATCAAACTTGTTGAGCGATTACGCTCAGTGGATACTTTAACTATGATAAATAAAAATAATTTAAATGCACATGCATATATTAAAAATATAATTTAAATATTAAATATTACTTAGTAAAGTAATCATTAAATAAAAATTACTCTTAAAGAAAATAAATAAAATTGTGTTATTAAAAAGCTTACTTGATCAGCTTTACTAGATATTTAGATAAACTTTAAACTTAAAGCTTATAACATAAATCACTTGCATGAATTGCCCGTAGGCATTATTCGAGCCGGAAATCGAACCCATGTTATCGAAAAACTTAACTTGTCCGGGCCGAGAATCAAACCCGTGTCACCGGAAAAACATAATAATAATAATTTTTCAATTAAAATAATAATAATAATAATAATAATAATAATAGTAGTAGTAGTAATAGTAGTAGTAGTAGTAGTAGTAGTAATAGTAATAGTAATAGTAATAGTAATAGTAATAGTAATAGTAATAATAATAATAATAATAATAATAATAATAATAATATGTAACAAATAATTTTTCTACCATAGTAAATATATAAA
The DNA here is from genome assembly GCA_949640765.1 of Croton laevigatus. Classification (NCBI taxonomy): domain Eukaryota; kingdom Viridiplantae; phylum Streptophyta; class Magnoliopsida; order Malpighiales; family Euphorbiaceae; genus Croton; species Croton laevigatus. The sequence continues at coordinate 16,718 of CATIWJ010113137.1, forward strand.
ATATTATTTTTACCAAAGTCACTTAGGTGATTTTGGTCTATTCAATAAAAAAAAATCTCAATTAATTAGCCAATTTCAACATTTTTAACTTAATAAATTTAACCATATTTCACAATAATTATTTTACCAGAGCAATTCAAACAATTATTCAATGTAAAATATTAATGACATGCATGAAAAAATAAAACAAAGCTTTTCACAGTTAAAGTATCAAACCTAGGTCTCCTTAAGTTTTCTGGTCCTTATTCAATATGTCCTTAGACTGTCCTTTGTCCTATCATTGTCCATATATCAAAGTCATAAGGTGTTTGCTCATAATTTGTCTATTAAATAGTCCAATAGTGTCATATATTCATTTTTTAATTTGGAACTCTTTTAAATTTAATTGTCCAATTATTAAATAATTGGATCCTTAATTAAATTTTCTTTAATTTAAAGTCCAACTAACAATTTCTTTGTCAAAACTATTAATTATAAGTTAACTCTATATTATTTAACCAAAATATAATTCTATTAACTAATTATTAATTTTCAGCATCAAGTCCATTTAATTAACTAACTCCAAATATTTAACCCCTAAATATTTTTACATCAAAATTAAACTCATTTTATATTTCTAACACATTTTTATAGTCAATTATAATATTTTTATAATTTAATTAGGCCATAAAATTATTAAAGTATCAAAATAAAATCAAATTTATTAATTTATTAAACTGTTGGGTTAAATTCAAGAGTTAAATAAAGTTTAGGGGTTAATTACCAAAGAATTTATGGGCGGAAGTGTGAAACCTTTGGTTTTTGGAGGGTTCGATAATAAGGGCAAAGAGGTCATTTTGCACTTTTGTGTTTTGCTGGTAGGATTTTAATGTTCTGTTATGTTGAGGTAATTATTTTAAGTATAATGTTGTGTTTTGAATTTAATAAGTAAAATTGGTATTTTAAATGTTTTAAGTTCTATGTTTGATTTAGAATAATAATAATAATAATAATAATAATAGGATGGTCTCGTATTTTAAAAAAGAAATTTATATGTAGTGATATATATTTATATATTCAATTTTTAAAAAAATAAATATTAGTTAATAATTAAATAACATATTCTGGTATTTAGGGTTGTGGGTGACTAGAAGTTATATAAATTCGGGGGTTAAGGTTTTTGAGGGCGGAATAAAAAAAGAAAGGTGAAGGGAAGAGTAGTTTGTGAGGTTGAAGGTTGAGAGAAAATTTATTGTTGGTTAGCGTGTAAAAGTGTGAGAAGGAGTAAAATAGGTGTTCTTGGGTTTTGTGCAAATAGAGAGAGGAAAAGAGAGAGGGTCTAGCTTTTCGGGTTGTGTGAAAGTGAAGAGGGAGGCTGACGGCTGTGGGTCCCGGCGACAGAAAAGGAAGAAGGTGGTCGGCTGAGGTGGCAGGTTCGGTGCTGAGGTGGCGCGTCTTGGTTGGCTGAAGCTCGGTTTGGGGTTTGGTTTGGCTGAGTCAGTTTAGGCGGTGAGGATTGTTTAGGCACCAGCTTGGGAATTTTGTAGGGGTTGTTTCTGTTTTTATTTAGGTACTGTTCCTGTAATTTCTTGCATTCATGTTGGTCCTTGCATTTAATTCAAATCTGGTTGAAATGCTCTTAGTTATTTAATCTGTCAGTTATGTATAGTTGGGGAAATTAATTATTTTTATTTTTATTTTTGTTGTTAAGAAAATTAAGATAACTTAAGATTTCTGGTTGGGTAATTAGGTAGTGACTAGCGTATTTTTAGTGCATTATTAGGCTGCCATTTTTAGAATATTATTGTTGTTAGTTTAAATTTTAGTTTAGATGTTTAATTCATGTTTTGGCAAATTATATTTAATTCTAGACAGTAAATTTGTGGTGTGGATGTGAGCTAAAATTTGTAATGACCCTATAAAAGCTTGTTTAAGAAAAATATGTGAGCTAAAATTTGTAATGACCCTATAAAAGCTTGTTTAAGAAAAATATATGTGTAATTGGTAATGATGCGATTTTGTTTGTCTTGTTCACTTGTTTGCGAAAACTATATGTGTTGTATAAAATGGTTTTGGAAAGAATTATGATGCTATTGACTAAATGCATGACATGCACGGCATACATCATTCGCATCATTTAATTTGGTTGAGTGTTGATCGAGGAGTTTGTTGGGTTATTTCCGTTAGGTGATAATCAAGCCGGTGCTCAGGGTTATTAATTCTGAAAAGGGTGTTTGGATTTACTCGGCAAACCAGGTAAGTTCCATGGGTATTGTTCGCTCAAATTTATACTATCCAAAAGCGACCTGCAAGTATACGGGGCAATTGTAGTATTTTGGTGGCAACCAAGGTTGTATTCACTCAAGGAAGGCTAAACTAATTATTCATTTTCCAAAAGAGCAAATAAAAAGAAAGAAAGTAAATAAAACAGTGATTGATGATTTAATTAAAACTAAAGCAAGTTTGATTTAATAGAAATAGTTTAAGTGCAGAAAGTGTGAGGTAGGAAGTAGAAGAAACAATTAACAAAGACTTCTGAAAAACAAATAAAAGAAAGAAAGTAAATAAAACAGTGATTGATGATTTAATTAAAACTAAAGCAAGTTTGATTTAATAAAAATAGTTTAAGTGCAGAAAGTGTGAGGTAGGAAGTAGAAGAAACAATTAACAAAGACTTCTGAAAAATGAACGCAACAAGTGAAAATTATCTAGGGATAGCAATCTGTAAATTAATCCTTTATGAAATTAAATTCACCCAAATGATTATCCTAAAGAATTCAGTTTCTGAAAATTCGACGATAAAAAGAATTCTAATAACTTTCATATTCATAAAATTCAATTTATCAAAGCCAAATTCCATTCTTAAAGCTTATATCTCTAATTCACTTTAAGATCTTAAATGGATGCAATCAAGTAATGAAATCAACTCTCGTTATTCATTCAAAACCTAAGTCGAACAAACGG
>CATIWJ010113145.1:0-19704 GCA_949640765.1 Croton laevigatus
GGGAAAGAACCTGGTAAGTTAAGTTCTTCCGAAGCAAAGCATCAGCTTGAATCCAGAAATTTGCTGGGCCATGAGAGTTGTCCGCCATGGAAGTACTAAGGCAGCTATGAATTTGCTCAGATATAAATTTACCGTTATAGTTTCCCGCCACCAGTTTCTTTTTTCAAATTGTGCAATTGTTTTTGTTAGTTATAACTGCAAATTCACAACTGCCATCTGGGATTTTTAACGAAGAGAAGTCCGGCCTCCGCCATTTATAAGCGCTACACTTGGTGCGTGTGTTTAAGAAGTTAAGCAAAAGTGGCATTTAGTCCCTAAATATTTCACAATAAACTATTTAATCCTATAGTTTATGAAATTCAGTCAAATCATCCAAATAAAATATAATTATAATACCTACCAGTGTTAAACAAAAGATTAATCAATTACACAGAAAGTTAACAGAAAAGATTTGACTGTTTAATTAATTAATTATCATAATTCTTTTTGTAAATGTCCCTTTCAAGAAGGCGTCACGAAAATGTATAATTTACCCAAAAAATATAATATTTATTTCATATCATAAAAAATTTATAAGTCAAAATGGTTTTTATTCTGCTAGTTTTTCTCAGGGTAAATGATTTGTGGTGTTAGTAAAACCAGTAGCTACTATTTTTTTCAAAAGTTATAAAATATTTATATTATTTTTTAAAAAAATTAGTTGAAATTACATACTGTTTAAATTAGATTGAATTTGTCAATCATGTGTGGAACAATCTAAACCGTTGATTACATGTTTTTTACACGCGTTGTTAATCAAATATACATAATTAAAACTATATAACAGCAACTTGCCTTAGTCCAAAATAAATTAGGATCGGCTGTATGGATCCTCCAACAGTTAACCTCATCAAACATACAATAGCAGCCATCACAAGCATTATGTACTTTCTATTTCAACTGTGGCCATTAATATCATCAATTCATCGTTTTTCTTTTGTTCCGTCTTGTACATATTCGCTTATTTTCCACGACCTCTTCTCCGTCTTTTTCTTATTCATATTGTTTCAATTGAATTTTTCTTCTTCATATTGTTTTGATTTGCTATCCGATTTGATCTCCAGGCCAGTATTGACATTGCTTCTCGATTTGTTCTCCAATACTGTTGAGTTTAAATCTATCAGCTTTCCAATGTGTGAGATACTAACACGATTGGCAGAAACGACAACGGACACCAGAAAATTAGCTCCATTATCATCTTTAATCTCCTTCAATATGTACAAATTATATCATCATAAAATGATTGATATGTTTATAGTAAATATGTGTATTTTACAAAATATTTTTTGGGAAATACAGTTATTTACCAGAAACATATTATATGTTCATGGGCAAATACATGTATTTTCCCAATTTGTTTTTGGAAATACATGTATTTTCTCAATATGTTTTTGTAAATACGTGTAATTTCTGGGAAATACATGAATTATCTCAGTAACATTTTTGTATTTCTCGTGCTAATTGAAGTGATGGTTATCGTCCATAGTTAGACCTTCCTACTGATATCTTGGTCCATATCTCTATGTTATTACAAACCCGCACCGACTTCTACATTTTGTTGACATCAAATAATAGTTGGTTTACAAATTTTGACATTTCTTAAGTAAACCTATCTATGAGATTATGAATCCAAAATTGAAATAAATCAACTTATTTATGGGAGCTACTGAATTAAGCTAATATTAACAACGGTTAATTGATAGTTGTATTGACACTTAAGCATTGAGTTGAAAAATCAAATGTCCATATGTATATGGATTAGCATACAATTCAGACCCATATATAAGTTATTTCCTTTTAATTTTAATCCCACATTTAAGTTATATTCTTTCAATTTCTTCCAAATATTATTTGAACTGCAATGCAATTTGATTGAACTTTGTGAAATATAGCATATTTGTTGCAAAGTTAAAAAAAATAGTGCATTGTGACAACTCGTAAAGTTCCTTGTGCACATATGATAGACCAATAGCATTTTAGATTTTGTATTTTAAATTTATTATTTTAAACACATTGAATTCATTTGCAAATGGATTTCATTTACAAATTATTCTAAGCTATAATTTAATTACTACCTCCGTTTTTTACAATTCTTTATATTGAAATCAGCATGATTAGATTCAAGTTTAATGTTGATAGTTTGATGGATTGGGTTAGGTAGATTAAAATATTATTTATATATAACTTAAGTACAATAATCATACTTTATAACTAACCGAAAAATACTTTAATCTACCTAACCCAACCCATCAAATTATTAACACCAAACTTAAAACAATAATGCTGATCTCAATGTAAAAAATTGACAAAAACGAATGTAGTAATTTCAAAATAGGAATAAAACAATCCATAACATATTTAAAAGCATGAATGGCAAACATCGATATTCCCTAAAACGACCATATTGAAATTGTTTTTTAAGGTTAAATACGTTTTTATCAAATTATATGAATTTATTATTTTAACATTCAATTTTAAGATAATTTATTAGTTTTGGTTTAACGACCTATAGATTTGAAAGCAGAAATTTTCACGTCTATGCATTTTCATAAGTTGTGCTTTTAATTACGGGTTATATTTTTAATTATGGGTTGTTTTAATTAGAATAGAATTAATAATGGAAAAGGAAAGAGAAGACTTGATGGAGTAGAAAAAAAAAGTCTATATTGAGCCTTATAAATGAGACAATATTATTATTAGATCACTATTTAATTTCAATTGAGAATTAATAAATCTTAAAATTAATAAATGTTATGATTAATAAATATTAAGATTAATCATTTTAAAATTTTATATTATTTTATTATAAGAATTAGTTTCATTGGAGTTTATATATATATATTGTGTGTGTGGGTATGTGTTCTACGGTTAGGGTAGTGTCACTATAAATCTCTTTAATCTAATGTTTTGAAGTTTGAAGACCTTGGAAAAATTATGATAATATGCTATAAGAAGAACTAGCTAAATTGTCTTTGATTCAATAACTCCAAAATTCATGAATAGGAAATGTTGATTCAACATATTAGCAAGATTCATAAGAAATTTTAGAAATAATTTCCATGGAATGGTTAAGAATGAATGAAGAACTCCACGTTGCCATACATGAATCTTTATATTATCACGATAAGTATGTAATGTTGTTTACAAAATGTTGGATTCACTATACTAATTGAAATACTTGTTGGTCATTTGGTAATTAAGAGGGGAGTAAATTAGTTGAAGATTAAACATCTGAAAGGCGAAATTTGGTGGCTAATTGAAAATTTGAAAGACAAGAAAATTTTGTAGTGGTTCGGATATAACTCGATCCTATATCCACGTCTTCAATTCCTGCAAGAATTGTATTCCACTAATCTTATCAAAAGATTACAAGGAAGTTTTCTAACCACACAACAAAATACTTAGAGTTTCTAGCTCACTCTAAACTTACAACAACTCTTAATGTTGAGTTTAATGCTCACTCAACTAACACTCACTACAATTCAATACAAAGAATTGAATGAAGATAAAAAAAACAAGAGGATGTTATGAAAGTTAAAGTTCTATTAAATGCATAGAATGTTCAACCTCTTGATGGTTATAGGTGGGTATATTTATATCCACTTTGAAGAATATAGTCGTTGCTTCTTTGATCTTGAAGTCTGTCTGAAGTTTTACAAGTGTCTCGCGCAAGAGGTAGGGTAGCGCGCAAGACTCCTCACTGACACATTTCAACGGATATATAACGGATACCTGTTAACATCAACTTACATTTAATGAGCTAGCCGTTGGATGCTGATAACAGAACCATCTCGTGCGAGATACCCATGTAGCATATGAGACATAGTCGTCGAGATTTTTAACTGCCAAGTCAGATTGACGTAGCGAGTGAGATGAAAACTTCAATTTGCTACTGGACTGATTTGGTTTTCTTTCTAGCGCCAGATGACAAGGTAGCGTGTGAAATCAAATTGCTCGACCTAGCTTGGACAGGTTATGTGCGAAATCAAATTGCTTGACTTAGCTTGGACAATGTAAGCGCGCGAGATCAAAAACCACTTTATCTACTGGATTGGTTTGGCATTTCGTCTCATGCGAGATGCCTTCATCTCGTGCGAGACGTCAAAGATGCTTCAGAACTTCAATTCTTTTGCGAGTTCAACGATTCATCTTGATTTGTTTTAGTTTATACTTGTTGGAGCTACAATGAAACACTTAAAAAATCCTTAGTAAATTACAAGTTCAGATAAGTTTGTCAAATATTCCAAAGTAGTGGATTTTGGCATTTCAAATACAACAATATTGATTTTGGCCACATGAGTACGAATAAATAAATTATGTCTATTCGGTTATTTGTAAAGAAGTTATGCAAAAAAGATGGTATAAAAAAGCTAAGTTCTCTGAAAGCAAAAACTCACAATATGACTCATCATTAAAAAAAAAAAGTCAAAAAATGTTATATTCCATGCAGTTTGTATTTATCATTTTTTCAAAAATTTGAATGATGACTCGGAAAATTTAATGTCAATTAGGCATTAATAATAGTTAGTAGTCTATTGTATTTTATATGAATATATAGTATTGTAAATAACCATGAATTGCACTAACAATGTTATTCTATAATATTCTTTGAGAACAAAGTAACCATGACCTGAACTCTATATTAATGCCAAAGGAGTTTGACTTCTTATTATTATATTATGTTCATGATCATTAGTTGTTTAATTGGTCAATGTTTGGTGTTCGACTATCACACAGATTAAAGAAACAGAGGTAAAGATCTAAATAGAGCTGTTTCCTTTTTTTCCAAAGATCTAAACACACAGATTGATGAGTTGATGATTCACTTCTTCACATTATAATAATGGGATAAATAAACTTGTAAGTATTAATAAGATATATGTATTTTAGGGTATATTTATATTCTTCTTTGAATAGAATAGTGCAGATACATCTGATTTAATAATATTTCTTTCAAATCAAGTGGCTATAATTCAAATTATTATTCTGATTAAACACGTAATTGGATCAAATAATCCATATGATCATGTCTATAGGGTAACTAAAGAAGTAGTGTCCTAATCTTTTCGGATATTGTTTGATTTGCAAAACGAAATACTTCACATATAAGTTATATTCTTTCAATTTCGTTCAATATTTGAATTGTAATGCAATTTGATGGAACTTTATGAAATATAGCATATCTATTATATAGTTCACAAAATAGTGTATTTGTGATAACTCGTAAAGTTCGTAGTGTACACATATGATAGTCCAATAACATTTTAGATTTGTATGTTAAATTTATTATTTTAAGCACATTGAATTCATTTGCAAATGGATTTCATTTACAAATTATTCTAAGTTGAAAGTTAATTAATTTCAAAATAGGGGTAAAGCAATCCATAATATACTTAAAAGCATGAATCGCAAACATTGGTATTCTCTAGAACGACCCTATTGAATATTTTTTTTTTTAGGTTGTATGAAGAAAATTTGTATATTCCTGAAAAAGAAATTACAAAGAAAATAATATAAGCGGTTACAATCTCTATTACAAAATTATCTGATTCTTCTCTTTGCGACAAACATGAAACGAAGGCCGTGTGATGACATGATATCAAATCACGAACTTTGATGAAGACAATTCAAGAGTCGTTGATTTGATCTTAAATCACGAAATTTGATGAAAACGATTCAAGAGTCGTTGACTTGATGTTAAATCTTCCTGAAGAACTTTTGATGACGATAGTCGGACAAGGCTTTGAACTTTAGGGAAAGCTTGCATCTTCAAATCATCAAAGTTTTGGAACTTGATTTGTATCTTTAACACAAAGTGAGAGTCATGATGACTTGATCTCGAATCTGTGTTGAAACGCCTTTGATGATAATTCAAGTGTCGTAAACTTACTCTTAAATTATCTTGATGAACTTTATTGCCGATTATTCGACAAGCCTTCGGGCTTTAAGAAGATGTCGCGTCTTCAATTCGTCAGAGTTTTGAAGCTTAATTTTCTTCTAGAGCTTTGGAGCTTGGACTCTCTGGCCCCTTAAAATGAAGAAAGACAACCTGTTTGTAGGAGATTGGAGATGGTTACTCACCAAGCGAAAAATTTGATTGGTCCACTTGGCACAATCTTTTGGTTCTATATTTTTTACATTATCCATAATTTATTTTAAAGTGATAATTTCTAATAATTATTATTTAAATAATAATTAAATTAGCCACTTAAAATAAATCATTTAATTTAATTAACTAATATTTTAATTAGCTAATTAAATAATTAAACTAACAAATTAACTTAATTAATTTATTTTTCTTTAAATTTTCCGTGCAAACATATGTTAAATACGTTTTTATCAAATTATATGAATTTATTATTTTAACATCAAGTTTAACATTCAATTTTGAGATAATTTATTAGTTTTTGGTTTATAAAGTAGAAATTTTCACACCTGTGTATATTTCCATGGATTGCGCTATAATTACGGGTTATATTTTTAATTATAAGTTGTTTTAATTAGATTAGAATTAATGATAGAGAAAGAAAGAGAATACTCGATAGATTTTAAAAAAATAAAGATTGTATTAAGCCTATAAATGAGACAGTATTATTACTACGTAGCTATTTTATTTCAGTTTAGGCTTAATAAATCTTATGATTAATAAATATTAAGATTAATAATTCTTAAAATTTATATTATGTTATTATAAGAATTAGTTTCATTGAAGTATTATTTCATTCTAGTTTAGAATATATATATATATATATATATATATATATATATATATATATATATATATATATATATTCTACTATTAGAGTAGTGTTACTATAAATCTTTCTAATCTAAAAATTTTAATTTTGGAGACCTTGGAAAAATTAAGATAATATGCTATAAAAAGTAGCTGAATTGTCTTTGATTCAATAAATCTAAAATTCATGAATTGTCAATGTTGATTCAACATATTAAAAAGATTCATAACAAATTTTCAGAAGAGATGATTAAGAATGAATGAAGAACTTCGCATTGTTAGAAGTTGTTATCAGAGAACATTTTTAATTCATTATTCTATTAGATTTATATACAGATTTACCAGACCTATATTTGGCTATACATGATATGAGGCAAAGATTAAGGACTGAATCAATAAATCAAAGAAATCACTATAGCTGTAGTTTCTATATTTACAAAAACTGTTGACTAACGCCAACACTCCTCCTCAAGTTGGGCGAAGATATTTTTGACACCCAACCTGACAAGTGAGTCTTGAAATTTAATGTTGGACATTGTCTTGGTTAGCACATCTACCAGTTGGTCTTCTAATTAACAAATGGAAATCAAATAATTTTTCTTTAAGGTTTTGCTTTATGAAGTGCTTATCAACTTCAACATGTTTTGTGCGATCATGCTGAACTGGATTGTGGGAAATATCAATAGCAACTTTATTGTCACAAAATAGAATCATTTTAGATGCTGGACACAAACCCATCTTTGTTAATAAATTTCGAAGCCACAAAAGCTCACAAAGTCCTTTAGCCATTCCTCTAAATTCAACTTCAACACTTATAGCGCCGCCACTGTTTTTTTTTTTTTTTTGCTTCTCCATGTAACCAAGTTTTCTTCCACGAAGGTGAAATATCATGAAGTTGATTTTCTGTCTAAAACATTCCCCATCCAATTTGCATATGTATAGCCCTCGACATTTAAATGGTCATCTTTAGTAAAAATCAACCTTTTCCTTAGTGAGCCTTTTAAGTAATGAAGGATTCTAAATACTGCATCCATATGACTCTCCTTTGGACAATACATGAATTAACTCACCACACTTACTGCGTAAGTAATATTTGGGCGAGTGTGTGATAAATAAATCAGTTTTCTGACAAGTCTTTGGTACCTTCCTTTGTTAGTTTCTGTCTGATTTGAGCATAACTCCAATATGTGGTTTTGAACAATTAGAGTGTCTGCTAGTTTGCAATCCAACAGCCCTACCTCTGCTAAAAAATCTAACATATATTTTCTTTGGGAAAGAAATATGCTTTTTTTTATCTTGCCACTTTAATCCTTAAAAATTATTTACGTCCTCTCAAATCTTTCATTTCAAATTCAGTTAACAATTATCTTTGAAACTTTAAGATTTCCTCAACATCACCTCCAGTGATAATCATGTCATCAACGTAAACAAATAAAGTAGTTACCTTCCTTTTCTGATGCTTCAAGAAGAGTGTTTGGTCAAAATTTCTTTGTTGATAGCCATATTTCTTTATAGTAGAGATGAATCAACCAAACCATGCTCGTGGTGATTGTTTCAACATGTCCAAAGGTCATTCCAATTTGCATACATAATTTGCTCCCGTTGAGATAGTATAACCAGGCGGAATATCTATGTATACTTTTTCTTTAAGATCGCCATGTTGAGTTGGTGTAATGGCCAGTCTAGGTTTGCTGCCAAAGACAATAATACTCGAACAGTATTTAATTTTACACCTGGGGAGAAGGTTTTTGAGTAACCTACACTATCTGTTTGTGTGAATCCCTTTACCATAAGTCTCGTTTTGCACCTGTCAATTGATCCATCAGCTTTGTACTTTATAGAAAACACCCACTTACATCCAATGAGTTTCTTTCCTTTAGGTAACAGAGTTAATTTCCAGGTTTTGTTCTTCTACAAAGCCTCCAATTCCTCTTGAACTGCTTGTGTCCAATTTGGATCAGCTAGATCTTCTTCAACACTTTTTGGAATATGGTGCGAAGACAACATTTGTGTAAAATTTTTTATGGTTCCAGGTAGACTTTTTGTGGACACATAATTCACAATTGGATATTTACTCCTTCTTTCTTCCTCATCAGGAGAGTATCTCTTAGGTGGTTTTCCACAATTCTATCTAAAAGGTAAAACATAACTAGAACCTTCAAAGTTGTTATCATGTGAATTAGAAGTAAAAGGACTTACCTCAGGAATATTCTCAGCAGAAAGAGGTTCGACATGTACAAAGACAAAATAGGGAGTCATTTGTACGTCTTCATCATGTTAGTAGACATCTGGTCTCTTGCATTCTTCACTTCCAAGTGGTTCTTCTTTCATGGCAGGTAGTGCCTCTTCACTACCAAAGCTAATAGGTTCTACTTCATCAATTCCAATCCTACCAATTAAAGTTTCACTTGCAGAAGATAACTAAATCAGCTCTTTAACTATAGTCTCCCTTTGAAGAGCTGAATTCAGTACTATTTTTTTGAAAAAAAAGTTCAGATTCGAGGAATATAACTTCCATGGAAGTATAGGTATGCTTAGTGACAAGATAAAAGCACTTATACCCTTTTGATGTAGTCCATAACCCAAAAATACAAAAAATACACACCGAATGACACATGGATCCAATTTAGTTCATTGATTTTTATGTAGATGGACAAATGCAACACAGCAAAAAACTTTAGGAGGAAGCTTGAGGATTGAAGGCAACGACACATGACTTGACCATTAAAATTTAATACCTTTGAGGGCATTCAGTTTAATAAATAGATTGCAGTAGCAACCGCATCATCCCAATGATGATTAGATGCATTTGTTCCAAGAAAAAGAGCTCGCAATGTCTCTAAAATATGACAATTTTTCCTCTTCGCAATGTCATTCTATTATGGAGTATATAGATATGATGTCTCATGAATTAGGTCATGTTGTTGAAAATATGCTTAAAATGTGCTATTAATAAACTCCCCTTTATTGTCTGATTGAAGGACCTTCAAGTTGGTGGAAAGTTAAGACTTTATCATAGTATGAAATGTTTTAAAAATTGAGAACACATCATCTTTAGTCTTTATCAAGTAAAGCCATGTCATACATGTACAATCATTAACAAAAATGACAAACCACCTATAACCAGCACTGGGGAGGGTCCCCACACATCAAAGTGTATCAAAGAGAAAGAAACATTAGTTTTATTCAATTTTGGTGGATAGCAAGTTCTATGGCTCTTTGCCAAAATACACATTTCACATTTCAAGTTATCACTTTCTGTCACATTCCAATATTGTGATTTTACGGTCTATATAAAAGGATAGGTTGACGGTTATAAATAAATTAAGTTTAAGTTTAAATTTTGTCAGTTAATATTAGTTCGTAAATTTTATCGACGACAAGTAGGGGAAAGAATAAACCATTATAGTTTCATATTAAACCAATAAACCATTAGTAAATATAAAATAAACTATTAAACCATAATAAACAATTATATACTAAATATAAACCCAAGTAAATTAAATTCAAATTAAGTGTAATTAACGTTAAATTAAATGCAAATTCACCAATTATTTACAGAATAATTAATGGACAGATTATTATAAGAATTGATTAAGATTTTAATCAAATGGCAAGCAAAATCATGTGAAGTGGTAGAAAATTAAGAAAACAAACAAATTAAAATGAAGACTTTTGGTGCTTGATTTAATTAAATGGCAGACAAGCTTGGTAATGGAAAATTACAGGTGATTAGAAAAATGAGGAAGGAGGCAAATTATCTTGGCCTATAAAAAGAAGGTCATGGAAGCCATTTTTAACCTTAAAACCCTAAGTAAAAATATATTTTATTTACCAACTTTTAATCCGTCCATAGTTTTTAAAATCTAACACAACAAAACCACTCCTGAAATTTTGGTGATCAATTTTGACTTAAGAAAATCCAAAAAAGGTTGCCGGGGGAGTGTTTTCCGGCCGGATCAAAATAGGAATTGGGTTACCAACTAGCCAATTTCAACCACTTATATCTCTCTCTCCAGTCAACGTCCGTCGGATCTAAGATCACCAACTGGTCGGCAACTTCAAGACGAAGAGATCCATATCTCATTTTTCGGATTTGGTCGCCGTAATCAGAAGTTATAGCCGGAAACCCGAAGGCTGCCGGAGACCCGCGAGCGACCCGACCTAGGTCTGATTCGGGTAAGGAAGACGGAAAAATTTCCATTTTGGTGCTCATATTTTCGCCGTATCTCGCAACTGGTCCCCAACGTTTTGGCGCTTTTCTGCTTTAATCCCTGAACTTGTGGCGCGTCTTCAAACAGGTCCCTCTGCCCAAATTCTTTAGATAATTGACCCCTAAACCTATTTTAACTCTTCAATTTAGTCCAAAAACTTATAAAATAATTATTTTTGAGTTTATTTTTAAGATTAAATATTTTTTGGACCTAAATAAATTATAAGAACCTTAAATTAAGCTCAAATATTATAAATTAAATTTAATTGGACCATGAGACACCCAAATATTTATTTTTGGACAATATTTATTGGATTTTTACATTGGACAAAGACTATTGGACATTTATTCTGGACTATTTATTGGACAACCTAAAGACAATTAAAAATTCCATTCTAAAAACTTAAAATAATAAATAAATAAATAAATAAAATAAATAGAAATATTTAAATATTTAGTATTCTTATAATTATATGGATAATATTAGGACCGTCTGGGGAAAAAGAACCGAAACTCGAAGAGAGGCTAGAGTAAACGAGCCAAAAGGAGGTATGATACTTTAACTTTGAAAAGTCATTTAAATTTTATTTGTGTTAAATTTGATTCTTAATTTTTGCTAAGTTGTGATTTTATTCAATTGTTATTGTTTTAGTTTTTATGATTTAATATTTGTTGTTGCTTAAATAGTGAATTATTTTCCATAATATTTAATTAAAAGTACTATATTTTAGTAAAGTGATATTTTTAAATTATTTTATTAAAGTTATTATTTTAAATTTCGAAAACGAATGTTTTCTAGAATTTTATATATATAAAAGCTAAGTTTATTTTAGAAAAATCTAAGTACCTAGAATAACTTAGAAATAAATTTTCAAAATATGAAAAAATTGTTTATAAATTTGTAAAAGAGAATCTTGTAATTTTATTTAAGTAAAATTTTCAAGTGAACTTATAAAGAAATTATTTTGTCAAATAATACTACAAATTTTAAAATAGAAATGTTTTGGTAAAATATCGTATTATTGAGATAAACTTATTTTTGATAAAAATATTATGAAATTAAGGTTGGTTTAGAATAATTTTATGGAAGGTATATGATTTATGAAAAATAATATTTGATTTTGAGAAAAATACCATTTGTTAAACATTTTGAGATAATATTATTTTAAAATATTTGATTTTTGAGAAAATACTATTTAATTTAAGTTATAAAGTAAAATTTTAAGATAAAAATATTTTAACATGAAATAAAATAAGTTTGGAACAAGTAAATTTTTGGAATTAAAGAATACCAAATTTTAATAAATATTTTGAATACAACATATGTATGATAAAAGTGTTATTTCTAAAATATGATGGGAAAATATTATTTAAAGCATGATTTTTAAAATAAGCATTTGTGATTAAAAGTATGATTTTGAAATAAAGTGAAATTTATGATGAAAATATATTTGATGAAAAATGTTTGATTTTGAGATGGATATTGTGATGGTATTTATTTTTGAAAAAAAAAAAAATTTGAATGCAGTAAATCCAATATTTAGTAAATTTTATAAATTCCTCACATATCCAGTAAATATTTATTGCTCTACTTAAGATAAGTTGAACTAGTGAGACAAGAGTATGATGCATCATATATTTAGCAGTACTGCAAATTTTTGAATGGATTGAATAGTGATACAGATTGAATCGTATCACAGAATAGATTTTGATTGAATAGTGATACAAACTGAGTCGTGTCACATAACAGATTTTGATATTAATTTTATTAAATTTGAATACGGCCGTTTTGAAAAGATAGAATTCGGAATTGGTGTGAATAATGTCATACCGAAATTCAGATAGAGACTTTATCCTTGTGTTTATCTAAATATTAATAGAGCCAAATAGTTGATAAATAGAGTATGAACTATTTTATTAAATTTATATTCATCTATTTACGATGTTACTTTTTACTCTAATGTGAATGAAATTTATTTGCTTATTAAATGATTTATTATGAAATGTTATTCTTGAATTTTATATATTTCAAATATTGTTGAATTTTAAATTATTATTGCTTTTCAATAGTTAAAATATCCAATAGGCGTAATTGCTCAACGAATTAAATGTTTTAACTCGTAGGTATTAGCGAAAGAAAGTAGATTCGCGGACCATGTAGATAAGTCAGTCGCAGCCAGCTTGAAGATATTCCACATGTATATCCCTATTATAAATAAGATTTAGATGGCATGTACTATAACCTTAATATGTGGTGTAAGACTTAATACTCTTATCTGTGTATAAATAATGTGTGTGTATTTGACGTTTGAAATATTAAATAAAATGAACTTTTGTAAATAAATTTTAAAAAATATATTTTAGGTATTTGTTGAGTTCGTTACTGTGCAAGTGGGTTCTGTCAAAGGAGTTTGGAATTTAAGTAGATCCATTGTGACTCTCCAGTCTTTCCTGGGAACCTATCTTAGAATGGTGTTCTGTCTAGGAAACTTCTTTGAGAACTTTCCTGGGAACTGCCGAATCAGTTAACTCTCGACAAGTAATAGTAAATAACTTTAAAAAAATTAGACGATTAAATATGAAAGTAAAGACGGTAGTAGCCCTTTTATGGCTTTACTACGGTAGATCTATAAGGGGCGCTACAGAAAACACAAGAAACATTTGTGCACTGGCTCAACAAACCCCTAATGACCACTATTACATCCATAGCTTGGTGCTGAATGACCTATTTACCATAAATTGCATATGCTACTATTTTTTAATCTGTCTTAATAACATAATCCTTCCATTGATTTTCCTCTGCTAAATCTAATGCCGTCCGAACAGCCATAGCCTCCAACAATAATGGATCTAGTACAAAAAGAGCTTGCCATACTATCCAGCTTATAATCTTGCCCTGGTAGTCTCTTACCACGATACCAAAAGCTCCTAGTTTCCTTATAGCATTTGCGCAACATCAACATTAATAACTAGCTCCGTTGTTGCCAGAAGAGTCCAGCATTCATCATTCTCTTGATGTTCAGGCTTTAAATTCTCACCATTATTCTCAACTTCTATGAACTCCTGTCTGTATTTAATCGTTGCTTGGACAACCTCCTGACAATTTTCCTTCTTCCCTTCAAAAATAATAGCATTACGGTGCTTCCAAATTGCCCATAAAACTGAGACTGCCATAGTAGCATTTTACCATTTTTTATCCCCCGGATTAAGAGACTCCAAAAGTTTTTGACAAATGGCTGCAATTGAGTTTCCTTGAAACCTATCAACTAAAATGCCAAGAGGAGAGGAAAACCACACCGCTTTTGCAAAAGCACACTTAAAAAAGAGATGAGTTTCATTTTCTACTTCACTATAGAAAACACAAGAGCTAGAGCTGTTCAGCAATCTTTTAATCAAATTCACTCCCACGGGTAGTCCCCTTTGAATTAAACGCCAAAAGAACACTTGCCATTTTCTTGGAATTTTTAAAGCCCAAAACAACTTCCATGGAAAAGCAACATTAAGTTGACCATCCTTTCCTCCTTGTAGAAGTTGAATTGCAATTTTATATCCCGATTTAATGGAGTACAGCCCCTGCTTGGAGTGAATCCAAAATAAATCATCCCTACTCTCCATATTCGCCAATGGCAAGCTAACGATCATCTTTTAAAAATGTAAGGAAAAGAAAAAAAAGATAAATGCAATGCGATGTACCTTACAATTTGTCTGTCTCAATTTTTAAGAATATTTATAGAAAGATTGATTGATTTGATCCATTTTTAAATTTTTAAATGTTAATGAAATATTATGCTCCTGTAATTTCCACTTCATGCTGAGGCAAGCAATGAAGCTGCCATTAGTTATTGACCCAAAATAAAAAGCATTCACAGCCCCTTCAATTTTTTAAGTATATTTACAGAAAGATTGATTGATTTCATCCATTTTTAAATTTTTAAATGTTAATCAACTATTATGCTCCGGTAATTTCCACTTCATGCTTAGGCAAGCAATGAAGCTGCCATTAGATATTGACCCAAAATAAAAAAGCATTCTCAGCCCCTTCACTAGCAACCGCACAGTCATCATCTCTATCTCCTAGCAACTGCAAGCCTAACCAATGAGCAGCAAAGGACCCGTAACTATAAGCGAAGCAAAGGCAAGTATCAAAAATTTCTCTTATATAATTCATATTCCTTTTTTTTTTCCTGCAAATCCTAACAATAACAATATGATACAACAAACAGGGAAAGCTTGAAGAGAAGGGAGTAGTAAAGAATTACCAAAATGTTGCACTCATCATCGGGGTTACCGGAATTGTTGGCAACAGCCTGGCTGAAATCCTACCCCGAGAAAACACCCTAGGTGGCCCCTGGAAGGTTTACGGCGTGGCACGGCGACCACGCCCAGTCTGGCAGGCTGATCTTCAAAATAAACACATCCAGTGTGATGTCTTGAAGGAAGAAGAAACATTGGAAAAGCTTTCCAAGCTTACAGATGTAACCCACATCTTTTATGTTGCTTGGGTTAGCAAACCTACAGAAGCTGAGAATTGTGTTGCTAATGGCAACATGCTACATAATGTTCTCAAAGCGGTAATCCCAAATGCACCAAATTTGAAACATGTTTGTCTGCAAACGGGACTTAAACATTATATTGGTCATTTCGAGTTTCTCGGAAAAGTTAATCCTCATTCTTACCCATTTCAGGAAGATTTACCAAGGCTTGATGTAATCAATTTTTATTATACACAAGAAGATATTTTATTTGAAAAGGTGAAAAAGAAAGATGGTTTGACATGGTCGATTCATAGACCAGGATCCATTTTCGGGTTCTCACCGTGTAGCTTGATTAATACATTGGGCGTTTTCTGTGTTTATGCAGCTATATGTAAGCATAAGGGACTTCTATTACTGTTTCCGGGCCATCGTGAATTGTGGGATGGTGATTGGGAAGCTTCAGATGCAGATTTGATAGCAGAACAGGAGATATGGGCGTCTTTGGATCCAAAAGGGAAGAATGAAGCATTCAATTGCACTAATGGTGATATGTTCAAATGGAGAAATTTCTGGAAGGTGTTGGCTGAGCAATTTGAGATTGAGAATTATGGGTTTGAAGAGCGAAACAAAAATCGGAAACTAGCTGATTTGATGAAAGGTATTGGACCTGTGTGGGATGAAATTGTGAGGAAGAATGAGTTGGTGCTTTCTGGAATTGAAGGGGTTGATGGTTGGTGGATTTTTGATTTGTTTTTTCAAGAGGTATCACATATGGATTACTTTAAGAACAACAAAAAAGAATCTGAGATTTCGGATACTATGAGCAAGAGCAGAAAACATGGTTTCTTGGGATTCAGAAACTCCAAGGAATCTATAATTTATTGGATCAAGAAAATGAAAGCTTAGAAAATCATTCCTTGATATAATAGGAATCTTTTGATGTTGGCTTCATCTGTTTCGTTTTCATGTGTTTTATGTTGCATTTGTCATTGTGGTTTCATGTTATGCTTGCTTTTTCATGTAGTTTATGTTTCTGAATGGTAATTGGAATTTTTATTTCCTCAGCTTTCTTTTATGGCCAAAATACGAAATGCACCCTGAACTTAGCTTGTTTTTCTAATTTCACCTCATTTTAACTTTAACTCAATTTTCACCCCAATTTTAAATTTCAATACCAAATTGACAGAAAGCACGTAAATCAAGTGTGAGAATTGAAATAAACCTCCCTTTACGTACCTTCTGTCAATTTGATTCTCAATTTTGAAATTGGGGTGAAATTTTTTAATGGATATGGTTTTGAGGTGAAATTGATTTAAAGCGTAAACTGAGATGAAATTGGGAAACAGGCAAAGTTGAGAGTGAATTTCATAATTTGACCTTTTTTATATAGGATATAATATTTTTTAAAGAAAAGAATAATAAAATCTGGAGATTAGTTACTATATACAACTCGGTAACGCCACTTCACGACTTTTGCCTTTTTCCGGTTTTTTCATTTTTTTATTTTTTTCAATTTACAGTAAATGAATTTTTTTCTTTATATTATAAATTAAACAGAAAAAAATTATACTATTAAATTCACAGTTGTATCTAAAATATAATATAGAACTAAATTCTAAAAATTGTGATTTTTCTATATTTAATATCTGAGAAAATATATAAATGATCCACTCAATTATAAAAATAAATAAATAAAATATTTGGCAGTCTCAAAAAGATACTTCTAGCTGTACTCTATAGAATTAGAGAATTAGTGTTAACACCACAGAATACGTGGAGTTGTATTAAATAGATTAGTCGAAATAACGCACAAAGTGCCTATATTTAAATATATATTTTTTTAATTGTTTGTCATTGAATAAAAATATAATGTTATAGATTAAATAAATAATTAAATTTGCATCTACAAACAATATGCATATTATTTTAATAATTTTTTGTCAATAAAACTCATCATTTAAAACTGATATTCCATTGCTAAAGCAAGAAAACAGCACGGACAAGTAAGAATAGGGCGCCTCCACTGCTAAAGCAAGTATATACTTTAAAACAATCAAATAAGAAAATGCATTAGTTAATCCAATAATAAAGCATTCCAGCTGCTAAAGCTGATAAATGTATCTCTAATCAATTAGGCTTACGTTCCTCAACCAGTTGATAGTGGGAGTGTGTTCATGCTACCTCCCCGAGGTCATGGGAGGACGCGCGACCTATGCTCCTTAACCACTCGAAAGTGGGAGTATGTTCAATCTGCCTCCCAGGTCTTGGGACGACGCGCTATCTTGCATGACCTTATGCTCTTCAAGAAGGTGGGAGTTTGTTGTTTCAGTCAATGAAAAATCAATCAAAACTAAAAAATCAATCAGTTGATCGAACGGTATTTGTGAAAAAATAAAAAAAAGGAGTCAGTAGAGAAGTTTGACTGTTTGAGATGGGGAGAACGGGATATGCGGAACTTAACGGTGTGCAAATTCAGTTATCCGCACTGCAATAAATCACACCGAACCACAGCTTGCAGTTTCATGAAATCCCAAACTGCTATGCATCGCAGAAAGGGAAAAACTGCACCAAACTTCACCGTAAATTCGCTAGCAGTTTTTTCAGTTTGCAGATTAAACTGCAGCTCAAAAATGCCAATTTTTCTTCTGCTGCAACAATTTAACCTAAAACAAAAGTACATGAACCTAATTGCAAGCATTCATAATGTAATTTCAACCTAATTTCACACAACACAAACACTAAACTAACAAAACTAAAAATTCATGAGCAAATTACAATCCATACTCCTAAAACAACTACAATTTGAAATTAAACATACCAATTAACAACAACAAATTACACATTGTGGATACATCCCGTGCCACATTTTACATAGGGTAATTATAGAAGGTATGCTGGTACTAAAAACACCAAAACTAAACATAATGCGGAGTCCATTATGATAATATATATATATATTGTAACTTCTGCCATCACTCTTTCATAAATTTTAGTGGAATAAATAAATAAATTAATTAATTAACTAAATAGTGTATCATTTATCCTTTAAATATAATTGAATTATTATTAATAATAAAATTTAAATTAAAAATGTAAAAAATAAATAAATAAATGCAATGCTAAGTAAAGAGATGTGGGTTAAAATTTCTATAGCTTTAGTATAATTGAATTGAATTATTATTATTATTATTATTATTATTTAAATAATAGTGTGTATAGAAATAAAAGAGTGGATCGATCATCTTTTATTTTTTATTATTTTTTTTAACATAGATTATTAATTCATTAATAATTAACATTACAATGAAGAAGTTGTTGTTGAGCAATTAAATTTTGAACAAAACATGAATCTAAAGCTGCTCTTGCCAGTTTATGAGCAAGAACATTACAGTCTCTAGGAATGAAAATGTCACAGCCTAAGTATGCAATTTTACCGACTATAAAAAGAGACTAAGTTAGAGTTAATAAATATTTTAAGTTAAATTATATATATTCGACTGTTAATATTAGTCCGTAAATTTTATCGACGATGAGTAGGGGAAAGTATAAACTATTGTAGTCCTATATTAAACTTATAAACCTTTAGTAAATACAAAATAAACCATTATATACTAAATATAAATCCACGTAAATGAAATTCAAATTAAGTGTAATTAACGTTAAATTAAATGCAAATTCACCGATTATTTATAGAATATTTAATGGACAGATTAGGCTGAGAATTGATTAAGATTTTAATCAAGTGGCAAGCAAAACCATGTGAAGTGGTAGAAAATTAAGAAAACAAACAAATTAAAATGAAGACTTTTGGTGCATAATTTAATTAAATGGCAGACAAGCTTGGTAATGAAAAATTACAAGTGATTAGGAAATGAGGAAGGAGACAAATTAGCTTGGCCTATAAAAGGAAGGCCATGGAAGCCATTTTTAACCTTAAAACCCTAAGTAAAAATATGTTTTATTTACCAACTTTTAATCCGTCCATAGTTTTTAAAATCTAACACCACAAAACCATTCCTGGAATTTTGGTGATCAGTTTTGACTTAAGAAAATCTGAAAAAGGTCACCGGATGAGTGTTTTTTGGCCGGGTCAAAATAGAAATTGGGTTACCAACTAGCCACTTTCAACCACTTAAATCTCTCTCTCCAGTCAACTTCTATCCGATATAAGACCACCATCTGGTCTGCAACTTAAAGACAAAAAGATCCATATCTCATTTGCCGGATTTTCTCGCCGGAAT
>CATIWJ010113158.1:0-24100 GCA_949640765.1 Croton laevigatus
AAAGCATATCATCATGGCTGCAATAGAAATGAAAAGACTAGAAAGAGCAAAGATCAACTTTGTAGGCAATGACTTAAGAAAATCGTCTTCTTCATAACGTGCAGTTAAGATCCCTAAAAATGTCAAAACTGACGTTGAGGAGGCAAATAGAGAAATTGCATCAGTTATTATATAAACCTTGAATGCCCATTCTTCTAAAGATAAGGGAAGTCCAGTATTTGAATTGTTACCACCGGGAACTGTAAATGCTGCAGTAAACATGACCGTAATAATAAGAGCACCTACAACAGAGGAAGATCTTGAAATCCCTTTATACCATTCCTCTGCCTTTCCCTTCAATTCCTTGTGGCTTTCTGTAAATACACGCCTTCCACGTTTGCGTCTATAGTTGTTAAAGAAGTTTTCTCCAGGATATCCCGCATTTGCCACTTCCTATATAATGAAATGAAATTGTGTAAACTTGTTGAATTCAACAAGAAAAAGTGAGTACCTAGTTGAAGTTATGAACAATTACCTTAAACCATTTCAACTCGCTTTGCATTTGCAAAGCTGGACTTGAAATTTTAGCAAGTATTGTTTGAGATGCCAACATTCCCGCTGTGTCTAATGGTTCTTCGTCGTTTTTATCTGCCAAAAATACTGTTTCTTCCTTAAATTCTCCAATTGCATATACAAGGCTGAAAATTTTTCCTTGTCGATGTTGAATAACTTGTTGAATTAAGATTCTTCCTTCATCATTGTAGAAGGTAAACGCTTCTCTATTGCGTTTTAGCACCTCAATAAATATTTCTACTATTCCATGCTCAGCAGCATTGAATAAGGCTATTTGCACAAATTTTGAGCCGATACATTGGGCACTTGGCATTTCTTGAAATGCAAGACGTAAAAGTTCCATTGCATAGCGGTGTTTTAACTTCAAATCATATATTTCCTTGTACCCTTTGAGCAAAATCAAAATAAAATTAACTAATGAACTCAAACTTGATTAGATTTAAGAAGTAGAAGAAATGAAATTAAGGGAAAAAATTGGAATATGCTCACCAGATATTTGTTTGACGCTTGCACTAAGAAAACTCCAGAGCCTCACCAACACTGCAATATTTTAACTTCATCAGTTGAAGTTTAATGTATATTACTTGCTTCCTTCGATTTACTTAAAGAAAAATTGATAAACTCATTATTTACAGCAGAGACAAAAATACCTTTATAGAAAAATGTGGTTTATGGTTAATTTGTTCATACCAAATTTCATTAATGGTATTGCAATAATTTTATAGCAGTTTTACTTTTCTTAAATTAGAATTTCTTTATATATATCAAATGTAGTAATTTGATTATGTTCTCTAAATAAATCGTACGAAACGAGTCCTTTTAAAGGAAAAAACGGTAAATAAAGAAGAAAGCATTTTATTTTGGTATTGTAAATTTATAAAAACTTAAGTAATGATAATGTCATGATTTTCTAAATTGATATAAAATATAATTTATACTTTAAAATAAAAAGTAAATAAATTATGAACGGATTATAACAATTTTATAGTAGTTTTACTTTTTTTTAAATGAAAATTTTTTTATATAAATCAAAAGTGAAATTCAATTATATATTTTCTCTAAATAAATTGAACGGAATGAGTTTCTTAAAGGGAAAAATAGTAAATAAAAAAAAATCATTTTATTTGGGTATTGTAAACTTATAAAAACTTAATTAGTAACTAAAAGCATTCATATTGTATTGTCCTAATTTTCTAAAACAATATAAGGTATAATATGTGTTTTAAAATAAAGAGTAAATAAATTATAAATGGATTAAAAACATATGAAAATAGTAAGCGCTATTAACCTTTTTTTTTTAAATTGAACTTTTTTTATAAGTAAAAAATTGTATTAATTAATAGTTGAAAGTTACAGTAGAATGGCTACATTAAAACTAGTAAGCACTAACAAAATGCGACGGCACAGAATTACATTAAAATTGAAGCTTGTAAGGGCTACATTAAAATTGAATTTCTTATTTTTCATTAAATATTCTCATATAATTTTTTAAAATATTTCTACAACTCCTTTCCTCCCAACACAGTCAAACAATATGTTGGGCAAAAGTCATTTTTCTCAGTATTTATAAAAATTATGATCTTTAAAGTTATACTAAATGATATTTGATTAAAATAGGAAGCAATACTGATTTCTCCGCAATTTCAAGTTCAATGAGAAAAATTATGTTGAATATAAGTTGTAATTTTTTTTTTTAATTCGAAAATTAAGAAAGACTATATGTTTCTAATGAATTAATAAAAATTACATAATTAAATATTGACAATTTTGATAAATATCTATCAATTAAACATACAGAATAACACAAATAATTTATGTTAGAAAAATCATACCTTGTAGTAAACTTTGGCTACTATTTATTTGGCCAACTTTTTCCATTGGTTTTCTCTCTTCCGCTTCCGCCTGAGGAGTAGTCGGTAGTTGCTCTTGTTTCATTGGTATTCTTTCTTCCGCCTGAGGAGTAGTCGGTAGTTGCTCTTGTTCTATTGGTATTATTTCTTCTGCTTGAGGAGTAGTCGGCAGTTGCTCTTGTTCCGTTGTTATTCTTTCTTCCGCCTGAGGAGTAGTCGGTAGTTGCTCTTGTTCCGTTGTTGTTCTTTCTTCCGCCTGAGGAGTAGTCGGTAATTGCTTTTCTCCCTCCTGAGGAGTAGTTGGTAATTGCTCCTGAATACCTTTCATATAATATAACATAAATTCATCAACTGCATGAAAACTAATTAATCTAGCAATAATATTTGTATCTTTAGTTAAACTAGATTTTTCTTGAGGTGCATTGTACATGTACTCTCTTATTAAGCACTCGTTATTTAATTTTGTAATATTTTCATATTTTTCACTTAATTCTATTTGTTAATTAAATTCATAATTAATTATTAAGATAAAAATAAACACAAGATTAACTAAACAATTATAAATGTGAATATAAATAAATTTGATGTTACCCATTAAATATCTTTTATCTCTAATAAATATGAATTTAAATATAATTATTCTTAATGCAATATAATTTAAATTTAATAGAATATTGCATAAATTAAAATAGTATTTTTTATTTATTCATATTTTATTATAGTCTAAACTTTATTGTATATATATGTGTGTAGGTCATTAGGGTTTATCTAAAATATCCCTATGAAATTTTTAATATTGAGGGTAAAATTATTTTTATATATTACATGTAATTAATTAATTATATTAAAATAATAATAAGTTTAAGTCATGTTCTATTAAGTAATATTATTTTAATTTATATTCATATTTTTATTTTATTAAGAAATATATATTTATTACTCAAACATTTTTAAAAACTGATTATTTAATTTCCTAATTAGATTTAAATTTTACATATATTTCAAATATATTTATATATAAAAATTATGATCTTTAAAATTATACTAAATAATATTTTATTAAAGTAGGAAGCACTACTACTTTCTCCATAATTTCAAGTCCAACGAGAAAAATTATGTCGAACATAGGTTATATTTTATTTTTATCTTTTTATTCAAAAATTAAGAGACTAGATGTTTTAATGAATTAATAAAAATTACATAATTAAATATTAACGATTTCAATAAATATCTATCAATTAAAAATATAGAATAACACATATAATTTTTGTTAGAAAAATTATACCTTGTTCCATTAGTATTCTATCGTCCCTTGATGAATAGCTGATAGTTGTAACCGAATCTCTTTCATATAATGTAAACTAGGTTAATACCCGTATCGCGTGATTCTACAATTTTTTAGTTATATATATGTATGAATGGATTATAATAATGTGAGAAAAATTACTTGAGTATATCCAGCGTTTCCAGAATACCAAATGAGTGCTGCTAGGGAATATAGTTGCCCTTTCTGACAAATAAAACAAAAGAGTTTCTCCTTTGGAATTATCATCTGGACTGATGGGCGGCAAACGGTTGAACAAATCCAATGTAAGGTCTTGCAGTGTCAAAAGAAATGATAAATTTATTATTGGTAAAAATTTCAAATTTGTTAACCTATGAATTAAAAAATAATAATTTTGATCTGTAGTAAATATATATTGTGATTTTATTATAATAGAAATAGTATTTCTTGATTGCATAAGACTTAAATTTATTGTAAAAAATATGAAAATCTTACCGAAGAATTTGTGGATAGTGGAAGTTTTGAGCAAGTAATATCCAGACCTACCATAGTCGCGAAGCAGATATTCCAATGGAGTTATTGAATATAAATACCAAGTCACGTCTCTGTGTCCACTCGCACATGCAATTGAAACAGGCAACAATCCATTATCATCTAGAATCTCAACAAATTCCTTGCGTCTTGTTATTAAAATTTGTACAATTCTCAAATATCCCCGCACGCAAGCTAGTTTGAAATCCGTTATCTTCAAGTCTTCATCGGACATGTGATTAAGTATTTCCTCCGCAATATTTACTTTTGCATGTTTAAGTGCCTTGTATAGAGGCGTCTGATTGGAATGAATCCTTTGCTTTGCTGAGTCTGGATGAGACTCAAGAAAGTTTTTCACATCATTCAAATCTCCACTCTCTATCGCCATGCGCAGAGGCTCAAATCTATTATCTTCACTTGCAAATGATAATAACTAGTTACCAACTCTTTATTTTAATATAAAAAAATGATCAGTTAAAGTTTTGTCACTCTAAAAAATAAATTATGTGTTTTTTTGTCCTCTAAGCTTATGCAACTACTTTTTTTTTTTTTTTGTCAATTTGCACATAAATTTCAATAATATTATTAATTATTAAGTCCATGTATTTTAGAGTTAATCAATATTATTTATTATTTCCTTAAAAAAATAATATTTATTATTAATTTATTCATAAATAATAAAAAAATCATAACCACTAACTAAAATAAATTTAAAATTATTATTTCTAAAATTAACTAAATTTATAAGTTTAAAATATTATTATTGTTTTTTTTTTTTTTGACTGAATTACAAAGATATACCTATTCTAAAGGGTAGGGGAAGTACCACTCAAACCCTGGTCTCTTAGGTAAAGAACCAACATCCTTACTACTGAACTGAACCCTTTGGTGGTAAAATATTATCATTGTTAATCAATTTATTTACAGTATTAAAAAAAAATTTAAATTGAATCGATTTAAACATAGAAAAATTATATTTAAATATTGTTATTTATGTCGTGAAAATGTAATTCAATATAAATAATAATTAAAGAGCTAAATTGAGCATTAATCCAAATTCTTTTTGTCCTTGGCCCTCAGCTTCTCCTCCTCCACCTCCGTTTACTTCTTTAAGTGTTGCAATATTTCTGGCAAAGTATCCTAAAAAGTTTTAGCCGAATCAAGTTGTTCAACTAGAGAAAATGATTTTCCGCAGCAAGAAAAAGTTTTAGCCAAATCAAGTTGTTCAATTGTAAGTAAAGCAGCTGCTTTTTTATTTTTTTTTTGTTTTGCCTAACTTTAAAATCAGCTCCAATCTCTCCTTTAGGAGATACAATAATGTTGGAGCGTCAATGCTCCACGTACTTCTTTCTTTCTTTCAGATGGGGTGTGGGTTTATTTAACAATTTGCAAATTCAAGTGTAAGTAATTAATTGCCTGTGCGATCCTTGCCTGACTTTTAACTTTGGATGCCTTTTTATTTCAAGAAACTCATCCTTGTTTCGCTCTATTTCAATTATGGCTTTTAGCTTTTAATTTTCTTTCTATGTACTTTGAGATTTTATAGGTCTTTCACTTATGGATTTTGTGCTCTTTTGTAAAGGTTAGCTATACAATTTGATATTAAAAAAAAAATCAGGATTCATCTGTAAAGTTCAGAATTTATTGATTTGTCTAAATTTAAGATGTAATTAATTATAAAAATAAAAAAAAATAGACGAATTAAATGTCACGCACAAATTAAAGAGTTAAATTGAACAGTATTCCAAGTTATAGAAACAAACCAACCCAAAAAAAAAATTAAACAAAAGAAAATTTAATACCTTCTCTTTCTTCTCTTTGTTCTCTTTCTCTTTGTTCTTTTTCTCTTTGTTCTCTTTCTCTTTGTTCTTTTTCTCTTTGTTCTCTATCTCGTTGGAATATTTCTGCCAGGGCATCCCAACATCCTTTAGCCGAATCAAGTTGTTCAATCAGAGGAAACACTTCTGTGGAGCAAGAAATATGCATTGCATGTAAAGCAGCTGCATTCTTTTTCCGTTTAGCTATGAAATCAACTTCTTTAGGAGATACAATAATGTCCCATAAATCATTAGCTATCAAATAGTTCTTTATGCAAGCACTCCACTTTCTATAATTATTATCTTCAATTGATAATTCAGGAGCTATATTTGTTGCCATTGCTTCTCTGTCCCTGTATTTATTGGCAAAAGAGAGACTTATTTGAAAACTATCATTATTTGATAATGAAAAAGCAGTAACATAATAATAATAATAATAATGATAGAGTAGCAGCTGATAGATTATGAAAGTTGAAAACAAGAATATTAAGTATGATTGAAAACAATAATGTTAAAAACTCACCTTTTAGAAGCCTAAAATTCTTGAACTCCGATCCTCTAAAAGACTAAAAATATGTTTTATAAACCAAAACACAAATTAAGCCTAACTCTTTTTCTCCTACTTGTCTAATAAATCAGCAGAAACCCAAAATAAAACATTACTGAAAAGTGGCACTCTGGAGTTTTCATGTGAACTGTTGATTTTTTATTTTTTTTTATTATTTTTTTTTTCCTCTGGTTTGAAAGATATTTAAGGAAGAACCAAACACACCCACTCTCCCTAAGAACTATAATTACCAGTCGACAAACATTAACTTCTCCACCAACTGGGAAGGAATGAAATTCACATCTCGATAATACCAAATTAATTTCTCGTTTCCAACCTACTTCTCTTCTTACAAATATGAATTCACTTGCCCTTTTTTTCCCCTATGTCCATTAATATTTATCTTTATCTCAGTAACAAATAACACTTATTGTAAATACTCGTTCGGTCCCTAAATAAGTGTTTCATTTGCACTTTCTTTACTATTAAAAAAAATTAGACTGAAACAATAATATTTAATAGATAGAAAGACTAAAGTACTCTCCATTTTGTTGGGAAAAGTCCGCCAAAAATCTCAGGCACAACAAAAACAATTCAATAACCTAGATCAATACCTTTCCCTCTTTACGTAAATCAAATAGACAATATAATAATAATAATCAAGCAAGCACACAAAATCAATCAAACACAGAACACTAAATTTACGTGGAAAACCCTCCGATGTGAAGGAAAAAACCACGAGACCGACTCCAGCTCAAATCTTCCACTAATAAAATTAATGGGTTACACAAATAATATTATCTAGTTCAACTAGAGGCTTACTACAATCATCAAAGGTAAACCCTTTGGCTAACACAAAATATCTCTTCACCCAATTGGTGGATTTCAACAATAATTAAAAAAGAACAAGGATCAAGATCTAACCAATAGAGGGAGCAGTAGAGAAAATCGGAACCGTCCACCTTGTAGAGCAAGATGAGTAGAACAACATACTAAAATTTCATCAAGATCTATTGAGAAACGACTATCCAATCAAGGCTTGAAGTTGCACCCTTTTTCTCTTTTTCTCCTACTGCCGACGCCTCCTCTCCCTCTTCTTTTTATTTTTTGTTTCTGACTTTTCAACCTACACAGAACGCACATTTTTATTCCTTTATTTTTTTTTTTTAGACAAGTGGACCCCATTTGAATGGGCTCCACCTAACAAATCTCCCCCCGCACATTCAAATGAGGGGAGTAGCCATGTTTGCTACCTTCCTGCAAACATCAAACTTCTCCATAGTCAAAGCTTTAGTCATCATGTCAGAACCATTATCATCGGCGTGAATCTTTTTCAACTGAAATAGCTGTATCTCTAATACCTCACATCAATATGCTTGGACCTTGAGTGAAAGGTCAAATTCTTGCTAAAATGAATAACGCTCTGACTATTACAGAATAAAATATACTTCTTTTGTTCAATGCCTAACTCTTGTAGGAACTTTTGCATCCACAAGAGTTCATTACTAGCTTCTGTAACAGCAATATATTCTACCTCAGTGGAAGATAATGCAACACATTTCTATAACTTTGATTGCCAAGACACTACTGCTCCTGCAAATGTCATCAAATATCTATAAGTTGATTTGCAAGAATCAATGTCACCACCTCTAACACAATTTTACCATCATCAAAGCATAAGCAAACTTTAGAAGTGCCTTTAAGATACCTGAGAATCCATTTCACTACATTCCAGTGTTCTTTACCCAGATTTGAGAGAAACTGACTAACTACTTCAACAGCATGAGCAATATCAAGCCTTGTGCATACCATGGCATACATCAAACTATCAACTACGAATGCATAAGGAACATTCTTTATCTCTTCTTTATCGAACATTGATTGGAACTTAACTTAAAATGACCTACAAGTGGATAGCAAACTAGTTTTGCATTGCTCATGTTGAACCTATTGAGTACTTTTTCAATGTACTTCTCTTGTGACAACCACAACTTTCTATTTTTCCTGTCTCTAGAGATCTTCATCCCAAGAATTTGTTTTGCCGGTCCCAAATCCTTCATAGCAATGGACTTGCTAAGCTCATTTTTCAAGCTATTAATTTTCTCAGTATCATGATCCAAAATTAACATATCATCCACATATAATAAGAGAATAATAAAGTCACCACCTTTGAACTTTCCACAAGTATACAATGATCAAAATTAGTTTTTTCATACTCATTTCTTCTTTTAAGTCACCATGGAGGAAAGTCGTCTTCACATTAAGTTGTTCAACCTCCAAATTCAAGCTAACTGCTAATCTAAGCATAATTCTGATAGAAGGCATCTTAACCACTAGTGAGAAAATCTCTTTAAAGTCAATGCCTTTCTTCTAACCTAATTCCTTCACAACTAGTCTTGCCTTGTACCTTGGCTATAAGCTGCTTTGTTCAGTCTTCAATCTGAATACCTATTCGCTTTTCAATGCTTTCTGACCTTGAGATAGTTTCACCAAGTCATAAGTATAGTTCTCATGTAAGGACTTTATCTCATCTTCTATGGCTTTTAACAACTCACTCTTTTTACTATCTTTCATTTCTTTTTGGTAGTCTTCTAGTTCTCTCCCTTGAGTTAGAAGGTCATACTCATTGGGAGAATATCTCTGGGAAGGTATTCTACCTCTTACATATCTTTTTAATTGAGGCAGTTCATTTTAAACAGATTCACCATCATCTTCTTGCTCATCTCCTCCATCATCTTGTGGTACTACAGGAGGTTTTGTGTCAAGATAAATAGAAAACTCATTGATAGACTTTGGCTTTTTATTTTTTCAATGTCTTCAATGGTTTGATCTTCCAGGAAAACTACATCTCTGCTTTTTACAAGCTTCTTTTCAACTGGATCCTGTCACTTGTAGCCAAATTCTTCATTTCCATAACCCAAGAAGATGCACTACTTTGACTGGGAATCAAGCTTGGATCTCTCATCTTTAGAAATATGAACAAATAACCCTGCAACCAAATACTTTAAAATGATCATAAGAAACATCTTTCATTGACCATACCTTTTCTGGTACATCACCATTAAAAGAGGTTAAAGGTGAAAGGTTGATCAAGCAAGTTCTTATTGCTTCAACCTAAAAAATCTTAGGAAGTTTGGCATGAGAGAGCATACATCCAACTCTTTATATAATGTTTATGTTCATTCTCTTTGCAAACCCATTATGTGGTGAAGCTTTAGAAACTGTCTTCTTAAGCCTGATACAATGCTCTGAGCAATATTTCTCAAACGGTCCTCTATACTCACCGCTATTATCAGCTTTAACATATTTGAACTTCCTTCCCATTTGCCTTTTAACGTTAGCCTGAAACATCTTGAACATATCAAGTACCTGGTGCTTTAACTTTATAGGAAAAGCCCACACCTTTCTAGAATGGTCATCAATAAAACTAACATAATATATGCAACCACTCAAAGATTTATCAATCATTGAGCAAACATCAGTATATACCAAATCTAGAATACCAGATTTTCTAGCTAGGGAAGGAGGCCTTTGAAAGGAAACTCTATGTTGTTTATCAGAAAAATAATCATTGCAAGTTTTAAGATGCGTACCTTTAAGTGTAGAATTTTCTTTTTGGTGAGAGTCTCAAGTCCCGTCTCACTCAAATGACCAAGTCGTCTGTGCCATAACTCGGTGGATAAATCTTCAGCTGCATTTGCAACTTCTATGCAAACGTTGGCTTGGGTGTAGTAGAGAGTGTTAAACTTCTTTCCTTTACCATAAACCAAGTTTCCTTTTAAAAGCTTCTATGTTCTATTCATAAACAAATTTGCATAGCCTAACTCATTAAGCCAATGAACATAAATCAAATTAAAGTTTAATGTAAGAGTGTATCTTACATCTTCTAACTAAAGATCATAATTAGTATTTTTCTTAATGCAAATTGTCCCAATGCCACAGTTTTCAACAAAAGTCCTTTTCAAAGTCTTGACATGACCATAATCACCAAGAGTAAGAGAAGAAAAGTATTTCTTCTTGGAGGATATATGGTATGAACATATAGAGTCAATAATCCAAATAAAATCTTATTAATAGAACTCTTACTGATACCAGCATAAGCAACCAGTGCACTACCATCACCAATTGCTTCAACATTAATAGCAACTGAAGCTACTTCTTTGTCATCTTTATTTTCTTCCTCTTTCTCCTTCGCTTGTTCCTCCTTCCACTTTCTACAATGTTTTGAATGTGACCAAATTTGCTACAATGATAGCAAGTGATACCCTTTCTTCACTTGTATCTCTTTCTTGAATTATCATACTTGTCTGAATTTTAAGAATGTCTGGTTTTACTTCTCCCCCTTTTTTCTGTAACTGTCACGAGTGCGTCTGAATTGTCACTCGTCCCATATTCCTTGTGCCTTATTTCTTCATTTAGAATGCTTTACTTAACCGTGTTTACGATTAGATTTCCATTTGGCATGTTGCTAAGTGTCACAACTAGTGTCTCCCAACTATCTGGCAAGGAACTCAATAGAAATAGCGCCTGCACCTTATCATCTAGCACTATTTTCATAGTTGGTAACTGGATCAAAATTTCTTGAAATTTGCTTAAGTGATTGGAAGCACTCTCACCATCTTCGTACTTCAAATTTACAAGCCTTCTGATAAAAAAAAAAAAAAAAGGTTTTGTTCTATGTGTTTCTACATTCATATATGTCTTCCAGCTTCTTCTAGATTAAATAGACACCTTTTTCACAAGCAATGTGATTGATAACACTCATTTGAACTGACTGTCTGATATTTGCAGTTGCTTTGCTGTCAATCAACTTCCATTCAGTCTCATTCCTTGTTGTTGGTCTAATGCCCTTCAACTCAATAGTTTCAAAAAGATATTTACAACACAGAAGATCTTCCATCAATATCTTCCATATTGTATAATTTGACGAATTGAGTTTAATCATTGTGCCTGTCAATTTTTCATCCATCTTGATTTACAAAGAATATCAACATAATAACCAAAGCTCTGATAGCACTTGTTGGGAAAAGTCCTCCAAAATCTCAAGCACAACAAAAACAATTCAATAACCTGGATCAATACCTTTCCCTCTTTGCATAAATCAAATAGACAACACAATAATAATAATAATAATCAAGCAATCACACAAAATCAATCAACCACAAGAACACCAAATTTACGTGCAAAACTCTTCTATGTGAAGGAAAAAATCACGGGACTGAGTCCAGCTCAAATCTTCCACTAATAAAATTAATGGATTACACAAATAATCTTCCTTAGTTCAGCTCGAGGCTCACAACAATCATCAAAGGTAAGCCCTTTGGCTAATAAAAAATATCTATTCACTTAATTAATGGATTTCAACAATAATTAAAAAGGATCAAGGGTTTAGATCTAACTAATAGAGGAAGCAATAAAGAAAATTGGAACTGTTCACCTTGTAGAGCAAGATGAGTAGAGCAACATACTAAAATTTCATCAAGATTGGTGAGAAATGACCGTCCGATCAAGGCCTGAAGTGGCATCCCTTTTCTCTTTTTCTCCTACTAGCCGACACCTCCTCTCCTTCTTCTTTTTAATTTTTGTTTTTGACTTTTCAAACTTGCACATTGCACACACTTTTATTCCTTTGTTTTTTGGAAAATTTACAATTTCCTCCCTATATTTCTACATTTTTCTCCCTGTCTTTTTTTTCAGACAAAAATCTCCCTCAGTTTTAATTCCGTTGACAAAAATACCCTTTCTGTCTATTTTTTTATTAAAATAACGTTCAAGTGATCAAAATGTAATTTTTCGGGCCACTTTGAAAGAATTGAAAAATTAAGGGACTAGTTTTGAAAAAATTTCCATAAACTTCTTCTTCAACCTTGTAGATGAACCCTAGCCGCCGCATCATACAACCAGCAGCCGCCGCTGCCTTCTGTGCCCAAATGCCAGGGCTTGCTCAGTGGCGAGACGCTGGCCATCACAGCGGAAACGGGTAAATCACAGCGACGCTTCGCCTTGGCCTGCACTAGCCCATCTCCGACGATCCATTACCTCGGTCGATGCAGCGGCGTTGAGGAACGATGGGCTTCGGTTCTGTTTTGTTCTTTCTTGTCTCGACTCGTGAGTTTTGGAAATCGCAGAATCAATCTTCGTCTTTCCTCGTCTTCTCCAACAGCTGGAAGACTATTCTGATAGCGAGGGAAGTGTCGGGCTAGGGCAGCATCAAGATCTGGGGCAACGGCGAGCCGGTGAGGCGCTTCAGATCAGCTAGCCGGTGTTCAATTCGGGCGGCGCTAGGGCGTTTCTAAGGAAGAAGACAGACAAATTACCCATTTGGTCCTTATTTATTGAGTTTTTTTAAAATGGCCCAAAAAAATTACATTTTAGTCCTTCTAAGGTTTTTTTAACCGAAAAAATAGACAAAAGGAGGTTATTGTCGACGGAAAAATAAATGAGGAAGATTTTTGTCCAAAAAAAAAAAGACAGAAAAGAAAATATAGAAATAAGTAAAATATAGGGAGGAAATTGTAAATTTTCCTTTTTTTTTTTTTAATTTAAACAAGCGAGCCCCATTTGAATGGGCTCCACCCAATATATTTAAATATTAATATTTATTACACATATTGATTCTTTTTGGGGATATTTATAAAAAATTTTCTCAATTTTTGCATATTCTATATTCTTCTCCCTATTTATTTTTTGGGACAAAAATCTCCCTATATTTCAAATCCGTTAGATAATCATACATTTCTGTCTATTTTTTCTATTAATATAACAATAGAATGACCAAAATTAAATATTTTAAGAAAACTGAAGAATTAAGGAATTGGTTTTGAAATTTTTATCTTCTTCAACCTTTTCCAGCCGGTTTCATCTGGTTACATAAGGAAAAACAACCTTCTTAATTTTTCTTCTGCTGCAACACTAATGGCTGACTTTTAGTTTTTGTTTTCCTGGCTAACTAGGGTTACGAGGAGTTATTTTATTTTTCAGTATTAATTAGTTATATATGATGTGTAAAAATATTATTGAATCAGTGTATATAGTGTGCATAGTCACTGTGCAAGACCATTGCCAAAAGAGTTTCATTCTAGCAATCACCACCGTCCACCGTCAAAGCACCGCAACTCCCTCGCGGTCAGTACCAAAATAATACTGCCTCCGTCTTTGTGATTTGTTTACATTTCCCTTTTTAGATGTCTTTTTTAATTCTTAAATTTCCATTTATAGTAAGTTTTGTAATTGTTTATTATTATTTTTTTATTGGTATTAGTGAAAAAGTAAGTGGTGTAAAGGATTAGTAATTGTTTATTATTATTTGTGTATTGGTATTGGTGATTTCTTGATATTTGAGTTTTTAGGGTGTAAAGAATTGAGAAAGACGGAGATAGTAATAATTTGAGCTAGACACTTTTCTGTGATTGAGTCTAAACACTGTCCACATTTTCAATTATAGAATTTCACTTTTTAGTTAAAATTAGTCATTTTGTATTTTGCTTTTGTATAATTAACTAGTGTTTTTTTTTATGAAAAAAAAAAAGTCAATAAGATCATTTCATTTTCAATTGACCCTTATTAGCCATCTCCTTCTTCTTCTAATTCGAACGCTCAAAACAGGGAAACGAAAGCAAATCAAAGCAATCGGATTCTTCTTTGTCAGCAATGGAAACGAACGGTAGATGGAAACGAACGGCAGATGGAAGAAATATGATGGAAACGAACAGCAAACCCATCCAATGAAATCAGCTGGAAAAGGTTGAAGAAGATAAAAATTTAAAAACTAGTTCCTTAATTCTTCAGTTTTTTTAAAAGGACCCATAAAATTTATATTTTGGTCCTTCTACTATTATTTTAACAGAAAAAAAATAGATAGAATGGTATAATTTTCTAATGGATTTAAAATAATTTTTGTTCAAAAAAAAATAAACATGGAGAAAAATGTAGAATATGCATAAACCCATAGAGGTTTTTATAAATATCCCTTTATTATATGAAGGGTAGAAAAATAAAATCAATATATAATTTTGTTGAATTCCAAGAAGGGAACACTTATATTTTGGAACAAAATAAAATAGCAAATAGAATACTTACTATGGAACTGAGGGAGTATTAATTAATGTTTTTACTTTTACGATTACAATTAATTAAAAAAAAATAGTCTTACTAATGTAAAAATAATAAGAAAAATTTACTCAAAAAAATTTTTTTGTTAGATAAAAATAAGACATTGGAAGATAGGAAAATGGAGATTAAAAAAAAAAAAGAGAAATTAAACTTTATTATAAAATTTTCTACTTTATTTATTGATCTATACAAATTTTGCCATTGAGTTATAGATATTTAAAAAATATTTGTTACTAAAAAAACTAAGTGCATATTAAGTTTATGGTGTGTTCACTTCAGTAGATTTAATTGTTTAAGTAGCATTTAACCATTTGTTATAGCCATTTTACAAAAAGTTAAAAGCCAAGCACTAAAAGATAAGTGGATTAGTTTTTGATAAAACACTATATTGTAAAACCCTCAATTTTTTGAGAATTTTGAGTCTAGGGGTAAAATTGTAATTTTATACCCTTGTGTTTTATTTTGATGGAATTTAATATTTTGAATGTCTATTTGATACTCATGTCAACGAGACGGTCATTTCGAGTATAATACTGTATTTTGGGTTTCGCATTTATTTTAATTGTTTTCTGGTGTTTATGTATTTTATCAATAAGAAATAATTATTAGTACATTTTAAAAAAATTATTAAATTTGTTATTTTTATTATTTGATGAGTTGATTCTTTTTAATATTTAAAATTATATTTAATTATATTTTATCTTAAAAAATAACTTCAGAACTTAAAAAAATATAATAAAACTTAACCAATATTTCTAACCTATTCGTGAAAATACTTAGGAAGTAGCTGCTATTTCGTCGAAAGTGAATAAAAGGGGGAAAAAATATAGAATTCTAAATCACAAAGCAATTAAAAAAAGACTGATTGATGAGTTGTGAATTCAAATTTTCAATCAAAGCCATTATTTGGAATTTTAAGGCTTTCTTTGAGGTTTTGCTTCTCTTCCTTTTTATTTTTCATGTATCATTCATTAATTCATATTTAAAAAGCATTATAAACTGATTGGGATTGTGTGTTGATGTTCCGAACCACTAAAAGAGGACCCGGAAGAAGTCGAACCACTTGAGATAAGAGTCGGTAGGTGAGTTATGTGAGATTCCGAACCGAACCTGCACAAGAAAGAGCAAGATCGGGCGAAGCCCCTGGGCAACAACTCCAATGCTTAAGTTAGGATTTGCTTAGCTCAGAAAGGAATAATCAGAGAAAGCAATAATATGAGATACCTGGCACAGTAATCGAGGTTTGGTATTTATAGGCAAGAATCTCCTGACATTCTGTTATAGTACGAGTGGACAATCTCTGACATTTCCTTAGTACTTTCAGTGGCTTTGTCGGAGTACGGTTCTGCAGTAGCCATGACGTCAGTTTCTGATCTGCTTTTGGCGCTTTCTAGACCGATGTCCTGGGTGCAGGTTCTCTGGCGTTGGTTAAGTCAATGTGGCGAGGTCGCCTTCGGACATCGGATGATAGGCCGATGTCCAGACCTTATTAGACCGGGTGGTCCACAGATCTTCGAGCTGAACTGTCTGGTTGAGGGGTTTAACCAACTTATTCATTGGTTTAGAGGGACGGTACTATCAATTAATATTTTGATGCCATGTTTATTGAATGCATAATTACACTGCATAACAATTTACCAAATATTACCGACCGCTTTATAACAAATAAACGAATTCTAATACCCTAATTTGTTAATTCCAAAGTGAGGGTATGTAAGTGAGGATATGTTTTGTATGCATTGTCGTTATGTTAAATACAAATACTCAATCCTAGAATTAATTAATCCAGGAAAAACTTAGCAAGAATAGGAATTAAACCCTTGCCAGCAAGCAATTCCATACGAACCCGACCTATCCCGCAAATACTGGGTGAAAAAATATGGAAATACCTCGATCACAATGAAAAAGAAAAACAAAAAAAAAACTATGTGAACAAGAAAAAACAGACAATCTCTTGAATTGCATGCTTGCCTAAAAGATAAACCATTGAAAGGGAAGCGTGTCGAATTAATTTTCTAAACCAAATCCGGTCCAAAAATGTATGAAATTGAAGATATTTTTCCAGTCTATATGCACGCTGGAAGGCTGTATATATACAAAATGTTGTAATTGGAGCCAGTTATCTAATTCATCTAGATGTTCAATGGTTAGATCTGCAATAGGTCCTTTTAATTAGCATTTATTGTAGTTTTTGCAACAAGGAATAATGCACCATTTATGTTTCAATAAAATAAAGAAAATGTGAGGATTCTGGAAATGGTTCATCTGATAAATTGCGACAAGTATTGAAAAAACAAAATTTCTGTAGATGGAGACTGTACCAGCGAGATATGCAACTTCGCTTGATTCTGAGTCCAACAAGTGCAATGGAAGTTCATCTGAAATTTCGCTTTTTTACTTTCCAAATAATCTCTCTTTTTTTTTTTTATGTTAAATACTGTAGCTAAGGAATCATTGAATATTAATCATTAATTTATGATTTACTATTCAATACTCTCACCATATGGGCTCATTCTTGCCTTTTTCCAGTGTTTTTCCAAACTCCGGCTTAATTTCAACATCAAGCACAGACCAAGAATTATTTTAGTGATTAAATACTTTATTTCAATGCTTTAATCCTGGATCTGAGCTGGAAATTTCCTCTATAATTTTAATTCTTAGCTGCTATAATTTTTTTTTTTTCCAAATTAGGAGTGAAAGATTGAAATCTGAAACCTAATCTTTTTACCAAAGCGGACGTGTATATACATATATATATATATATATATAGCCATTAGACTACGTATTATCATGCTACATTCCTTATAAAATTAACTGAATGATGAAATGAAATTTTGAAGGTCCCATAGTATATTTTTCAAAACATAGAAACTTTAAAGCATATTAAAGTATCTGTGATTTAAAGATTCGAAAGTAACACTCCATTAATAAAATGTCAAATGCATTATGATGAGAAAGAAGAGTCAATTGCAAGACTTAATTCAACTATTCGAGTCTATTTAGGAAGTTGTATATTTATGTTCTGATTTAATCTAGAATTATTAACTAAATTATATTGTATTAGGATAAATAATTTATTTTCTTATTAGATTAGAATACTTATATTCCTATTTAGTCTAGAATTATTAATTAAATTATATTGTATTAGCATAAGTAATTTGTTTCTTATTAGATTAGAATATTGATTTTTCTTATTAGGTTAGGTTTAGGATTTTTATTTTTCCTATATAAGTCATAGTTTGTTATTTTGTAGGGGAGTTTTTTTTTTTTTTAAGCCAATAATATTGTTTTCCACCAAATTTCATTTTGAATGCCTAATCTTTAGTATTTACTTATAATCAATAGAGTTTGGTTGGCTAATCTCTAGTATTCGCTTGGAATAAATAGAGTTTGGAAGCTATTTGTTAGCATTAATTTTGATTAATCAACAGCTTATAAATTTATCATGTTTCTTTATACTTCCGTTAGGTCACATTACATTCTAATTTCATAGCAAGTTCACGAATTAAATATTAAATAATTTATGTGAGCACTTTTGAATTTAATCAAAGTTCTAGATTTACAATTAAATTAAGTAAGTAGATTTTTGAATTACAATTAAATTAAATAAGTAGACTTTGAATTAATAGGGTTAAAACTTTTGACTCAAAAGCTCTTGCTATATTTAGGCAAGATATTCTTCTTCCTCTGCTATATATATATATCCCAATTTGATTAAATGGATAGCAGTTTTTCATTCCAAAACTATAAAATCAGAATTTCGATGAAATTACACATTATAGTAGATAAGATGATTAAGATATATCCATGAATTTTGACACGGGTATATAAATCATGTTAAATTTATTAATTCTACATTCTATTATAGAATATAGAAAATTTAGTATAGAGTATAGAATTAATAATTAACTTATATTTCTAGTTAATTAATATATAATTTAGAATTCATTTTCTATTATATAAATATTTCAATATTATATAAGTCATTTTATATTATTCTATTATATATATATATATATATATATATATATATATATATATATATATATATATATTTCTAATTTAGATCTCTTTTCTTTTTTTCTTCTTTTAGATCGTGTAGGCCTTTTTGTCTATTTAGGTTCATTAAGTAAACATAAATTATCTTGAACAAGAAAATAATTGGCTTTTTGAATGTAAACGATGATATCTATCTTATATATCGTAAAATGAAATAAAGTACTACATGAGTGTCAGATTTGGATTTCTATATATATATATATATATCTCCAAATTGTGGTATTTTCTCAAATTTTGCAGGTGTGATAATTGCAATCCCTATTGTGTCAACTTGGGACGTTTGCTTGATAATGAGCAGAGAGGGCTTTATTTGCTAGGCTTAGGCTAGGTCATGTAGACTCTGAATGGATTCATTGACCTATAAAATAACTAATAATTACTACTTCTATTTATGTTAATTCTTTATATTGGAAAAACATACATACTAAGAAAAATTGGCTTTTCACTAATACCAATACAGAAATAATACTAAATAATTATCAACCATTTACAAAACTTACTTTTTCACTAATACCAATACAAAAATAATAATAAATAATTATAAAACTTACTATAAATGAAATGTAAAGAATTGAAAAAAAAACATCCCAAAAAGAAAATATAAAGAAATTATGAAAACAGAGATAGTAATTATAAGAAAGATGAGTACTCCTATTCTATGAGAAAAGGCCTCTGAAAAAAGGAACATGAAGCTCTGAAGAAGATCAGAAATTGATTGCTTATATTAAAAGATATGGGATTTCGAATTGGAACCAAATGCCCAAAGTTGCTGGTAAGAATATTTAATTTACTGATATTATATATATCTCTCTCTTTTTAGATGAAAAAATGACTTAATATAGTAAAAAAGGAATGATAAAATTTTATTTGGTTTTCTTGTTTATGTATTGAATTAGGGCTACTACAAGAAAATAAAAAAATAGCAACTGAATATTCAGTTGCTAAATCATGAAATTCGGTACCGATTAGCAACCGAACAATTCGGTAATTATAATGGTTGTCACTAATCTGTTAGTGACCGATTCAAATTCGGATGCTAAGCGACCGACTCAATTCGGTTGCTAATTCAGCAACCGGCTATTAGCTACTGATTCAAATTTAGCAACTATTTTTTTTTCGGTTGCTAAACCAACTGATTTAATTCGACCGGCAGTGTGCAATCGGTTGTAATTCAGTCACTATTTTTATTTTTTGATTTATTTTTTAGTTGTCATTTGGTTGCAAAAATATTTAATTTTTTAAATTTTTGTATTTTATTATTTTTCGAAATATAACCTAAAATATAATACCAATAAAAAATAGAATGTAATATTAACACCATTGTTTAAAAAATAAATAAATTAACGAATATCTTAAAGTATTCAAATTAAAATACTTAGAAAAACGAATCTAACATTCAAAATATCCCACCTAAAAATAAAAATACAACCAGTTTGATACATCGAAAAAAGTGAAGAAAAAAATAGTAAAAAGATCCCAATAAAAAGATCCGAAAATTGGATTAGCCACTGAAGGTGCTACCTTTTTTGATATTTGCTTTCCGATTTCCATCCATTTGTTCTTTCATACCCCTACAATATATAAAGATAAAATACTGGTTCAGAACTAATAAGCAACATAATCCAAATGCATACATCAGTTATACAACCATAGTGAAATAATCCAAGCTACTATGTCAGAACATCTTCTGATTTCTAGATTTCACAATCATGGCAAGAAGAACCCAACCGTAAACAATAAGCTACATGGTTCCCAAAACAAAGCAGTGAAACAAATCGTAAGGAACCCATACCAGCAAGAGTAACAACAGTAGATATTCTGCTGATCAGATAAAGTAAAAGTAGCAAAGTAACAACAAAAACTTTCAAGCAAGACTTTATTGGCAATAACAGCGATAGACAATGACGTTTGACATAACACATATGAGGTGTCGGTTCAAATGTTTCGTTACTAAAAATGTTATATGTTTGCATAGTTGCTTAGGTCAATTATTGAAAAAAACATCAGAAAAGTCAAGTCTCATGCAGTCATGCTTGTAGTGAAATTTGCTCAAAGAATAACAGTTTTGCAAACTGCACTTGGAAACCCTTCTTCACTAAGATGACAGCAAAATAAGAACAATCACAGAATATAGTACCATATGTTGGCTAAATATCCAGGAACCTAGCTTTGAATATGACAGATGCATAAAACTTTCATGCTGATGTGTACCTTACACAGTGGAAACAATATTCCTTTATTGAATGCTGCAGGTTTAGAGATATTTTCTTCTCAAAGCTTTGGTATAAAGCAAAATGCAGCCTTTTATTCTGTTTGATGTCACCTCTAATTCAGTTGAGAGTGGCTATGTATGGTACCCCATAATTGAATATGGTATACTCAACTAAAATTTTAGTTTAACTATAAGAAATTTGCAATAAACTCTCACAATTATAGTTCACCTTCTATATGCAGAACAAGACCTATGCTTATCAGCTATTCTTACTACCCAATATGTAGGACTATAGTCCCGTTATATAGCAACTTATCAAGGTAAACCTACATATTTATCTGATTTCAATGACGGTTGCATTAAAACCATCAAATACTGCAAACTTGAATCCATCCACAAATTAAAAAATGCAGAATAGCAAAACACACCTCACTCATTGCATCTGCAACACAACACCTTATCATATCTTCATAAAGATCAGCTGACCGCTGTATTTTTGGTGCATCAGGCCAATGTTCTAATATCAATTGTGCATACTCACAACATCTAGAGTGC
Source organism: Croton laevigatus (assembly GCA_949640765.1). Taxonomy (NCBI): domain Eukaryota; kingdom Viridiplantae; phylum Streptophyta; class Magnoliopsida; order Malpighiales; family Euphorbiaceae; genus Croton; species Croton laevigatus. The sequence goes on from CATIWJ010113158.1 coordinate 21,521, forward strand.
AAAAGCAGAGAGAAACATGAAGAAATTATTAGAGTTTACCATCGCAATTAATACTTCTGACAGAGAAGTCATACTCATACCTTGCATGAAGTACTGCATTGCGGTCTTTCTTTGCACAATCAGCTATGCGAGGAAGCATACGAGCAACCTTGCAGTTATTAACATCTGAAACCAGAAAGGTTGCAATCAGTGAATGACACTTTATGAACCAAATATCTACAACAAACAAAAATCAAATTACTTGCTTCATTATACTGGACCTTTGATCAGATAGTTGTGTGCTTAGGGAACCAACAAGTTGCTTTAAAAGTCCCTGAAAACATAGTTAATCAGCAGCACCTAACATTCATTGGCTCAATGGGTTTCTCTGTGATGTCACTTTCTCCTGAATAAAATAGAATAGTAATTGAAATCAACAACAACACACAAAACTTCCACAATTCCTCACCTTTCAAAAGTAATAAGGTGAAAGATCACTCGAATATAACTTCATGCCACTGGATACCAAATGCTTTTACAACAACAAAACCGGAAGTTTTTTTTTCGAAAGCTCATGTATAATTCCCATATTTTAAGAGGTAAAAAAAAATAGTGACCATTAACTCCAAAATATCAAGTTAGATACCAATCAAGCTTTGGGGAATCAAAATCACTAAATTATAGAACTACAATTTCACAAACAAATATCAACAAAACCCAGACAAGAGGATGCTAACCTCCAAAAAGAGACACCTCCCTTGTGGAACTCTTGGCCTTTGCACTACTACTCTTGGGGTACATGGGCTTCATCTCCATAGTAGCAAAATTACTAGTAGGTCCACCTCAGGGGCGTATTTGTGGTTCAATCCTTTCTAGCCTAGCATTAATATCTTTCATCTGCAACTCGTATATTATACTAAAAAATTGAAAAATAAATAAACGACACCATTCTATATCCAAAGCAATAGTGAAAATAAATGATTTTGAAAGGAAATTTTATAGCAATGTGCTCATCCAACACTGGCAGAACCAAACATCAAGACCACACTAGCGAACATTAGCACATCAAATGACATGTAGTTAGAACTGAAAATATGAAGAACAACAGTGTAAATTAACAACAGCAAGCAACTGTAAATGTGTTAACTTAATGCAGAAAACAACTATGCTAAAAGTGTAACTCATCAAGGCAATCCCCGAAACTCTCCCCGGATGGAGCATTCTCACCTTCTAAGACCTAAGGAAGTCTATCAATGGCTGTAATAACAGAAGAAGAAGAAAGAAAGTAAGAAAGAAAGTAAGAAAGAAAGAAAAGGTGTTCAAAGAGCATATGAACAATCAATCACACGAATGCAAAAAAAGAATGAAGGATTAGCATACCACTGTATAAATAAATATTTTAAGAGCTTGTTATAATCCAGTTAGATTTCATGAATAAATTACAAAATTATGCAATATTTATTTATTTTTTATATAAAACAACTGTCCAAAATCTTCAGAGCAACAATCTAGAAATAATATAAAATCTTTGCACAGGAACAGAGATGTTAAGGATTCTCTGCATAAAGAAATTCTGATTAACAAAAATGGGATATTTGAAAGTTTTCAATCGTATATCAGTTTACTAGTTCAGTTGAGAACAAAATACTTTATTTCTCTTTGAACTATTAATTTATAACACTAAAATAATTCTTTAGCCTACTCTATTATTGAATCATTCCCTCTTGCTGACTCCTACAGTAGTAATACCCAATTTGCCCACACAAATCACAAGTTTATTAGCTTGCAAAGATATTCACTACAAAAGCAGAAATGGGAGGAAATAACAAACCTGTGCTTCGAGCTGATTGGGTATTGTCTCAAAGGCCAATAGATCTGGATCTGCTTCTATAAGAACTTGCAATCTGCGTCGATGAAAATCCTTGAGCTTTTCCACGTCCACATCTGGCCCATAATATCCACAGGAAGAAAACAACAGAACAAAATCTAAGCGAGATAAATATTGCCATAATATTGAAACATTTAAACAAAGCAGCATTTATTGAAGGATTATGGTACACCTATACTCTGAGCCATCAGCAAGATATGCTCTATAGCTTCCAATGGAGGCTGCAACCAAAGCACGGTTACATCCATTTACAGGATTACTTTTCAGCCCAAATAGTAAATAATCTGTATGTTCTACCCAATTCAAATTAAGAAGAATGCAACAAATTCACTTAAGACTAAAATCAAACAGTTGGTGAACAGAATAAATGCCTAGAACTCTTTCTAATAAAAGAATCTTTGTATACCATTAAAAATTTCTAATAGAAGCTCTATCAATTTGCAATATTGGTATTTTATAAACCAAAAGCACAAATAACAGCAAGAAATAAAATGAAAACAAATCAAGTGCATAAATAATTACCTGATGGTTCCAATCAAAGCTGAAGAAGATGACGATGGGAGATCCCTTTCGTTAAGGAGCAGATGACTTATAAAGCTGGGTCTTCAACGATCTAACTTGAAATTAAAATCAAAGTTGCAGGTGGAAAGGTTGAACAGAATATGTTTATTGAGAGTGGCGGAGCGGGCGGAGGTGAAGATTGAGAGTGCCGG
>CATIWJ010113170.1:0-13505 GCA_949640765.1 Croton laevigatus
CACACAAAATCGCCCACCTCAAATTCCAAATGTCTGCTCTTCTGGTCTGCAATCTGTTTATAACGAGAGTTAGCTGCAGACAAGTTCTCAAAAACTGCCTTGTGGACATCCTGCAAACCTGTCACAAAATCACCAGCTTTGCCATGGATCCTAGTTTTACTCAGCAGCGCCATCAAGTCAAGAGGTCCTCGTGGCTGGACAGAATACACAACCTGGAATGGACTAAAACCAGTGCTCCTGTTAACAGCATGGTTATGAGCGAACTCTGCTTGGCATAACTTTTGATCCCAGCTCTTCACATGATCACCTACTAAACATCGCAATAAGTTTTCCAACGACCTGTTCACTACCTCCGTCTGTCCATCTGTCTGAGGGTGGTAGGCACTACTAAAATTCAGCTGGGTGTTCACCATCTTCCACAGGCTGCGCCAAAAATGACTAAGAAACCTGGTATCCCTGTCAGAAATTATGGAAGCTGGCAGCCCATGGAGTCGATACACATCACGAAAAAATAACTGTGCCACATTAACTGCATCTGTGGTTTTTTTGCAAGCAATGAAGTGCACCATTTTGGAAAAACGGTCCACAACAACAAAAATGGAGTCATTACCTCGCTGAGTACGTGGTAATCCCAAGACAAAATCCATGCTAATGTCTACCTAAAGTTGAGCTGGAACTGGTAGGGGCATGTATAATCCCGCATTGGTGGCTGTCCCCTTGGAAACTTGGCAGATCTTGCAACTCCTCACGTATTTCTCCACTTCCCTACGAATAGTAGGCCAGAAATAGGACTGCTGAACTAGTTGCATTGTTCTATCTCTCCCAACATGTCCTTCACCGTGCAGTTCCTTTATTATCTGTAAACGAAGGCTACAGTCTGGAATGCATAACTGATTGCCCCTAAACAGAAAGCCCTCCTGTCTCACAAAATCTGTTGCTTTGCCAGCCTGTATTTCTCGTAACACCATAGAAAAGAATGGGTCAATTTCAAGAAAATCATGAAAAGAATCAAAACCAGGCACCTCAACCCTCATGTTGACCAGCAAACAGCTCCTTCGGCTCAAGGCATCAGCCACTCTATTTGTAATTACAGATTTATGTTTGACCACAAAAGTAAATCTCTCCAGATAAGCCACCCATTTTGGATGTCGAGGAGACACTTTATCCTGCTGGTGCAAATGTCTCAAGGAATCATGATCTGTGTACAAAACAAATTCCCTGTGAAACAAGTAATGTCGCCAATGTCGAATAGCCTGTACCACTGCATAAAATTCAATGTCATAAGTGCTGTAATTAAGTTTGGAATCAGATAATTTCTCACTAAAGAAGGCTACGGGTCTACTGTTTTGACTTAACACAGCTCCAATTCCCACTTTAAAAGCATCAGTATGTAATTCAAAAGGCTGTGTAAAATCTAGCAGGACCAGAATTGGTGCTGTTGTAAGCCGTTTCTTCACCTCGTCAAAAGCTGCCGTTGCCTCTTCAGTCCACATAAATCTTCCACCTTTCATACAATCTGTGATTGGAGCCATGATTGTGCTGAAATTGGCAATAAAACGCCTATAGAAGGAGGCTAGACCATGGAAACTTCGAACTTCTGTTAGAGTGGTAGGTGTAGGCCATTCTTTGATTGCTTGCACCTTGGCTTCATCAACCTCCAAACCAGCCCCTGAAACAACATAAACCAAGAACAGAACCTTGGGGGCCAAGAAAACACACTTCTTCAAGGCTACATAAAATTTCACCTTACGAAGCACACTAAAAACCACCCTCACATGCTGTAAATGCTCTTCAGGGTTAGCTCTATATATGAGGATGTCGTCAAAGTAGACCACAACAAATTTGCCAATAAAAGGCCTCAACAATTGGTTCATTACACGCATAAATGTAGTAGGTGCGTTAGATAACCCAAAAGGCATCACAAGCCATTCATACAATCCTTCCCTAGTTTTAAAAGCCGTTTTCCACTCATCCCTAGGCCTAACCCGAATTTGATAATAACCACTCTTCAGATCAAGTTTAGTAAAAATTATAGCACCACTAATTTGATCTAGTAAATCATCAAGACGTGGAATAGAAAATCTGTACCTCACAGTTATCTTGTTTATAGCTCGATTGTCCACGCACATTCGCCAAGTGCCATCCTTTTTTGGCACTAGCAGAGCAGGAACCGCACAAGGACTCATACTCTCTCTAATCTACCCCTTTGCCAGCAGCTCCTCTACCTGTCTTCGTAGCTCTTCATGCTCGCTGGGACTCATCCTATAGTGTGGCCTATTTGGTAAGGACGCTCCCAGAACCAAGTCGATATGATGCTGTATGTCTCTTAATAGTGGTAACTCGTCTGGAAGCTCATCAGGAAACAGCTCGCTAAATTCTAACAACAATGGAGCCATCAAATCTGGTAATACACTGGATTCTGCCACCTCTTTTCCCAACAACAAATACCCCATTTCTGATGGCTGCAATTCCTCATCAATTTGTGCCAAAGACAGTAACATCTTCGTTTCACCTGCAGGTTTTATTTTTTCCACAATCTGTTTGCTAAGGTGCAATACAATTTTAACACCGTCAAAAATAAATCTATGAGTGTTAGTTCTCCCATTATGATCAACGTTCTGGTCATACTGCCAAGGTCTTCTTAACAATAAATGACACGCATCCATATCAACGACATCACACCACACATCATCCTTATATTTGCAACCAATTGAAAAAGAAACCAAAGCCCGTTTGGAAACACACGTCTCCTACCCCTTTTTAAGCCAAGTCAGTTTATAAGGTTTTGGGTGTTTTTTAGTCTGAATTTGTAATTTTCTAATAGCCTCATCAGACACTATGTTCTCACAACTACCTCCATCAATGACAAATCGACATACCTTGCCTTTAATGGTGCAAGTAGACTGGAATATATTACTTCTCAGCCAGTCAGTCTTTTCAATCGCCTTTGGAGACAAACAAGAACGCCTCACAACCAATGCGACTCCCACATCACCTTCTACATGTATCTCATCTACTGCCTCGTCATCGTACACAGCATCTCCCTCAATTTCTGCATTCTGATCATCATACTCATCAGTTTCGACAAACAATGTTTTCTTGGCAGCAATCTTCTTACAATCAGCATGCCTATGACCAACTTCGCCACACCCAAAGCACTTCATATTACTACTCCCGGGGTTTCTAGAAAACTGTCCAGGACCCTTGCTTACGTTACCACTTCTAGTGCTGCTATTTTGCCATTTATTCACACCACTGCTGCTGCCAATACCAAAATTATGTACAATATTATTAGCTCGCCTGGACTGTTTTTCAACCATCAAAGCCCACTGGTGCGCTGCAGACACAGAAACTGGATCCAGTATGTTCACAGTATCCTGGATTTGAGTTCGAAGGCCACCAATATAGCGAGCCACCAACTGATCTTCAGTTTCCTGCTACTCGTTCCTTGCAATTAATTGGTAAAATTCAGTAGTGTATTCATCAACTGATTTGTTATTCTGCTTCAAACTATGCAAGCGCTGATACATCAACCTCTGAAAATTGTAACGTAGAAACTCCGATCGCAGGTGTTTCTTCATCTTCTCCCATGTCACAATTTTCGACTTTCCCAATCTGTTTCTGGTTAGTTTTGTTTGTTGCCACCATGCTGTCGCTCGACCTCGCAGCCTTGTGGCAATCAAAGGCACCCGCTTATCCTCAGGTATGCCTTTAAAATCTAAAATTTCTTCAATCGTAGCTAACCAATCCAGAAACTCTTCTGGTTGCAGACTACCATGGAACTCTGGAATTTCAGTTCGCATTCCAGCCTCCCACCGTCTATGTTTCTCATCTCGGTCCTCCCTCCTACGCACCTCTCTACGACGCCAACGGGGAATCTCTACTTCCTCATCACTACTGCCTTCGACGGAATTTTCCACAAAATTATTGTGATTTTGTGGAGGGGGTTCGTTTCTATTCTGATTACCCAGCAGCTTAGTCATCCTCTCCATCATCTGATCAAATTTCTCATCCATTCTTTGATCTAGACGCCTTTGTTCAGCCTCGCGGTTATACACATCTTTCAGCCGCTGCTGTTGTTGTCTCCCTCTCACCATTCTTTCTCAACCCTAAGAACAACCGAAGCTTTTATACCAACTGACGTAGCGAAAACCACAAAAGAAACTGATAAATATTGCTGAACGTTGAATCGCGCACGACTACCGTTAGCAATCTTCTAATCCCTATTAAATTGCGCACAATTACTAGAGAAAAGGCATCCAAATAGACAAATTTGGGAAAAATAGAATTAGGGTTCATAAATCATCAAAACTCCGTTTATTGTTCACATATTACATATAAATAGGAAAGCAAAAAACCCTATTCGAAAATAATAAGGAAAACATAAAAATCCAAAATTTCCATAACGGTAAAAAACTGAAAAAGGCAATTTTGAAGGCCTAAACGAAGGAATTTGGCCAAAAAGCGACGGACATCACGGGTAAAGTCGTGAGTTTCGATCGTTGGCCCGTTTCTGATGAAATAGCTCACAAAAATCGTTAAAATCCGCTACTGGACAGTTTGCGGCAGCTTTGGCCGCAAAAATCACCGAATAGGCCTATTTGCGGAAATGGGCCCTGCGGTCCAGTTTGTCCAAAAACGCCAGCTCCGTTTCCACGGCCACATCAGTTTCACTAAGTAAAAGCCTAGATTTGAGCTATAAAGCCCATTATCAATAAAGGGCGTAACAATAAGACAAATGATATAAATAGCCTATTTTTTCAAGATTTTAAAATTTACAAATAGCTCCTTCAAGTTTTAAGAGATAAAAATAGTTTGTTTTTAACAAATAAGGATAAAAATAGCCCCTTCTAAAAATACTCTAAAAATAGCCCACTAACTACTCATAATTTGCTCATATTTTGTACATAAAACTTTTACAAACTGTTTAAAAACTATTCAAAAATTGTTTATCACATTTTTAAATATATACTAAATTCCCAATCAATTAATCTAAATCAAAAAACATGTATAGCAATCACAGAAAAACAAAAACTGTTCATAGCATATTTATATTCTGTTCATAAAATTTTCACAAACTATTTATAGCATATTCATATTTTATTCATAAAATTGTCACAAATAAAGGGGCGATTTTTGGGCTTAAAAATATAAAGAGAGCTATTTTTGGATAAAAAACTTAAAAAGACTAATGTACAAATTCCTGAAAAAAAAAAGGCTATATAGTCACTTTTCCCTAACAGTAATGTTCCAGACAACTTGCAGATAAAAACTTTATTGTTTAATAAGTATCAATCCTAGAAGAGAAGTTAGTTATGTTTTTTTTTTCTCTAATTTTTCAAAGAATATGGTTTTTTTTTTAATTTTAAAATTTATTTCAAGTAGATCAATTGATTTATTTTATAAGAACAATAGGGTAGATTTTAAATATTTTTGCACAATTTGAAACTTATTGCATGCAATTTGTCGTGTAAAACCCTTGGTTTTTGCGAAATTTGTGGTTAGGGGTAAAATGGTCATTCTGCACCTTAGGAGTAAAATGGTCATTTTGCACCTTAGGAGTAAAATGGTCATTTTGCATCCTTATATTTTATTTTGATATAATTAGATATTTTAAATGTCCGTTTGATACTCAAGAAGACAAAACAGTCATTTTGAGTATACTATTGCATTTTTTGGTTTCAGATGGTATTTTAGTCATTTTTGGATACTTGGTTATTTTGTAAAAAAAATGGTAAGTGCTATTCTGGAGAATAATAATTATTACCTCCAGTTTTTTCATTTCTTTACATTTCAAAACCCTACTTTAGGTTCAAGTTTGGTGTTAATAGTTTGATGGGTAAGGTTAGGTAGATTAAAGTAGGTTTAGGTTAGTTATAAAATATGATTAATGTAGTTTAATAATATATAAATAATATTTTAATCTACCTAATCTAACCCATTAAACTATCAACACCAAGCTTGAATCTACTTAACTCTAAAAAAAATGAAAAGAATTTAAAAAACTGGAGGTAGTATTAGACATTTTATTTTATAGTATTTAATTAATTAATTAATTTTAATATTTTAATTATATTTATTTATATTTTATTTAAAGAAAATAATTTACTAATTTATTTAAAAATAATAAAAAATAAAGTATAAATCTAATTTATTAGCATTGTTAAAAAATAATACACATCGGCTAAAGTTGCTGGTTTGTGAAAACAAAATAAGAAAAAAAAAATTAGAGTTACAAAGTAATAAAAAAAAATGAGTTTGTTGAATTGTGAGATGGAGTTTATAGTCAGTATTTATGGGTATGGAACAAGTTTAGAACACAACTAGTTTTCGAAACTTTGAAATTTTTTTGAGATTTTAATTCGTTTTCTTTCAAATCTTCACATCTACTCTTAACTCCAAATAAGTAATTTTATCATTTATTTTTTAAATTTTTATTAATTTTTTAGTTATTTTTAAAATATAGTTTTCCTAGTATTTGAATTTGAATTGATATATAAATAGAAACTAGGAAATGTATTTTCATTTTTTAAAATTATTTTTATAACATGGTTTTTCTATTTTTAGATATTGGTGTTTGAATTCTAACAAGCTTTTTTTGGAAGATTCTAACAAGCTTGAGTTTTGAATTTTTGAATATATATATATATATATAGTTTCGATTATGTGATAAAATATGAATTTGTCCAAATCCAAATCCAAATGTATCTTTCTTTTAAGGGAATAAACGTACATTTTTTAAACGTGATCATATGTAAAACTTTTTTAGCATAACTATGAAACCCTCGGTTTATGAGTCATTTGGAGATTTTGAATTGAAAGGGAATTTCAAATTCTTATATTTGTTGATGATATTTTGATACTGTTGATACTCAGAATGACAAAGAATTTTTTTTTTTTTTTGTATTATTATGTTTTTGAATTTAAGTGTATAAAAATTATTTTAGGGTATTTAAGATTCTATTTAAAAGTATTTAATAATAATAATAATAATAATAATAATAATAATAATAAGGGGGCAGGTGGTGGAGAGATAGAAATAGAATAGATTTTGGGTGTTTAAAATTTGAGAGAGATTATGTTTGTGTTTTGGGATTTGAAAGAGGAAAAAAAAAAGAAAGAAAAGTGAGCAAATTATGTGTTAAGTGACACAGAAAATTTAAGGCTCTGAAGCTCTAACAAAGTGAAGACTCCGAAGCTCTTGCAAATCAAAGACTCTGAAGCTCTGACCGATCAAAGACACAAAGCTCTCCTCAAAGTTCGAAAGCTCGTCTGAAGATCGTCAACAAAGCTCTACAGTCATTCAAATCCAAGCTCAAAAGCTCAAATCAAGTTGAAGATCAAGTCAAATTCAACTTAAATCAAGATCAACCGATTCGAGATCAAGTCTCCAAGGCCCTCGTATCGTGTTCATCGCAATCAAATCAAATTCAACTCAAATCAAGTTCTACCGATTCTAAATCAAGTTATCAAGACCCTCGCATCGTGTTTATCGCAAAGAGAAGAATCAGAGGATTCAATAGAGATTGTAACCACTTAATTATTTGTCTTTGTAATTTCTTTTTTTTAGGAATGCGAAATTTGTTGATACACTACTAGTTCGTGAAAACAAAAGGAAAAAAAAACAATAGAAATCTAAAGTTACAAAGTAATACTAAAAAAAATGAGATTTTAGTAAACTATTTATAACCTATTTATATTCTCTTCATAAAATTTTTAACTCTTCGAAAATTGTTCATCTTCTATTTAAATATATACTAAATTTCCAATCAATTAATCTAAATAAAAAAACAAGTCTAGCAATAAAAAAAAAAAAGAAAAAACAAAAATTGTTTATAGCGTATTCATATTTTATTTATAAAATTTTCACAAATTGTTCATAGCATATTCATATTCTATTCATAAAATTTTCACAAATAAAAGAGCTATTTTTGGCTAAAAACATAAAGGGACTATTTTTAGACAAAAAACTTAAAAGGGCTACGTATCAAAATTCTTAGAAAAAGGAGCTATATAGGAACTCTTTCCTAACAGTAACGTTGCATATAACTTGTAGATAAAACTTTATTGTATAATAATTATCAATCCAAGAAGAGAATTTAGTTATGCTTTTTCTCTAATTTTTCAAAGAATATGGTTTTTTTTTTCAATTTAAAATTTATTGCAAGGAAATCAATTGATATAGTTTATAAGAACAATAAGGTAGATTTTAGATATTTTTGTACAATTCAATTACATGCAGTCCCACGTGTAAAACTCTTGGTTTTTGAGAAATTTGTTATTAGGGATAAAATGGTTTTTTTTTACGTTAGAGGTAAAATCGTCATTTTGCACCCTTATTTTATTTTGATAAAATTAATATTTTGAATGTCCGTTTGATACTGAAGACAACAAAATAGCCATTTTGAGAATACTATTGCATTTTTTGGTTTCGGGTGGTATTTTAGTCACTTTAGGATAATTGGGTATTTTGTAAAAAAAAAATAGTTAAGTGCTATTTTGGAGAATAATAATTATTAGACATGTTATTTTATATAAATTGATTAATTAATTAATTTTAATATTTTAATTATAATTATTTATATTTTATTTTTAAAAAAATTTACTAATTTATTTAAAAATAATTAAAAAAAGTATAAACCTAATCTTTTAGTACTCTTAAAATATAATATGCAGCGGCTAAAACTATTGGTTGGTGAAAACAAAAGGAAAAAAAAAAAATTAGAAACCTAAAGTTACAAAGTAATAAAAAAAAAAGTGTGTTGAATTGTGAAATGAAGTTTACAGTAAGTATTCTTTGGGTATGGAACAAATTTAGAACAACAATTAGTTTTTGAATCTTTAAAGTTTCTGAGATTTTTATTTTTTTTATCATTTTAAATCTTTACATCTACCCTTACCTCCAAATAAATAATTTTATCATTTATTTTTTGATATTTTGATATGAAATGTATTTTTTATTAATTTTTTTAGTTATTTTTAAAATATAGCCTTTCTATTTAGATATTCGTGTTTGAATTTGAACTCATATATAAATAGAAATTAGGAAATATGTTTTCATTTTTTTAAGTTATTTTAATAATATGGTGTTTCTATTTTTTTTTTTTACTGAATTACAAAGATATACCTATTCTAAAAGGTGAGGGAAGTACCATTCGAACCCTGATCTCCCAGATAAAGAGTCAACATCCTTACCATTGGACTGAACCCTTTGGTGGTAATATGGTCTTTCTATTTAGAGATTGGTGTTTGGATTTTAAGATTTTTTTTTTTTTTTGAAAGATTCTAAGAAGCTTGAGTTTTAAATTTTGAATATATATATTTTTGAATTTTTTATTATGTGATAAAATATGAAATTTGTCCAAATTCAAATTTATCTTTTTTAAGGGAACAAATATACCTTTTTTAAATGATTATATGTAAATTTTTTTTAGTATAATTGTTTGGGTGATTTGGAGATCCAGAATTAAAAGGGAATTTCGAACTATTGTATTTGTTGATGGTATTTAGTTAAAATAAATCAATTTTAAAAATATAAATTCAATTGCTAATAAATTAGTCAAATACATATAATTTCTTTGTATTTTCGTAGTCATATCGAAAGTCATTTTCGTTCTTTTATCCATGCAACGTGAATATTATGGCGTGCTGTCATTTTCACTTTTGACAATTTCATTTTCAAAATATTAGATTCAAAGCCTGAACTGGAATCCCTATTTGTCACCGATCTTGGTATTAAGGCTTGAATGTGGCCATTTTTTTTAAAGTTCATTTGTATTGTTCTTTTTAGTTTTTCTTCCCTGCTAATTTCATTGATTTCAGTCACTCCATATATACCCTGGAACTTGCAATAATGTCACCCCATTCTTCTTCTTCTTCTCTCTTTTTTTTTTTGCATATTATTACCCTATTCTAATGATAGAAAAATGAGTGATTTTCAGTGTCAGGTGCTCAATCTAGAAGACAATAATGAATTATTAAATCTTTTAATAACCATGTGAATGAATTTAATCTATAACAAATGTAAATAAATTAATCGGAAATAAATATAAATATCTCAATGTCGGCAAACAAATTTTCACATGCGGAAGCGATACGATTATTGGATCGACTATACTAGGCAGTCTATAAAATATAAAATCTTATAGCGCAATATCACGATTTAAGAGTTTTGTGAGGAAAAGATTGGAGTGTATAGGAGAAATTGCTTTGTAGACTAAAAGTCGTAAGTTCTGTATCCCTAATTTCTTATTAGGAATGTATATATAGGTGTTGGGTTATTAGAGTTACCCATTTAACTCTACGACCCATCACCATTGGGTCGATCCAAAATCCATAAATCATGGACGGATATTTAATTAATTAATACTAAACTAATTAATTAATTTCAACACCATGCTTATCCTACTCTCACTCTAAACTCCAGCTTTTGAATTATTTAATCTGTTAATACAACTTAAATCAAACTTTTCCTCTGACTTTTCTGTTGCCCGGATAGAAAGAAATGTTTCCACACATTAATGTGCCTCCAGTGGACCGACAAGAGCAAATTTCAGCACAAAAAGAAAAAGAAACGGTGATGCAAGAATATCCCTTCGAGATTAAATTAATTATTTGAATGTGTATTTATTTGCATTACTTATAGTGTAGCTTTTCTACTACTGAGAAAGAATTCACATACTAAATTCTATATTTATAATTGATGCTTAGATTTTGATGTTTTAGGTCTTAAATAGTTTATTTTTGTTTCGTGATCGGCAAAAGTGTTGGCACTTAGCAGTATGCTTTCAAATAGATTTTGGCCGTCTCTGATAGCTTGAAGGTGGGCACAAAATGGGATGTTGAATTTGATGATTATTTATTTTGTAGATGTATCTCATGATTTGTTGGGAAAAGTCCACCAAAAAAATCTCAGGCACAACAAGAATTCAATTCAATAACTTGGATCAATACTTTTCTTTCTTTGTGTAAATTAAATAAACAACACAATAATAATAATAATAATAATAATCAAGCAAGCACACAAAATCAATCAACCATATGAACACCAAATTTAAGCGGAAAATCCTTCGATGTGAAGGGAAAAAAACCATGGGACCGATTCCAGCTCAAATCTTTCACTAATAAAATTAATAGGTTACACAAATAGTATTCTGTAGTTCAACTAGAGGCTCACAACAATCATCAAAGGTAAACCTTTTGGCTAATGCAATTAATCTCTTCACCCAATTGGTAGATTTCAATTATAATTAAAAAGATATAGGATTTAGATTTAACTAATAAAGGGAACAATACTGAAAATCGAAACCGTTAGAGCAAGATGACTAGTGCAACATACTAAAATTTCATCAAGATCGGATGAGCAACAACGGTCCGATCAAGGCCTGAAGTTGCTCCCAATTTTCTCTTTTTCCCCGCTGCCCGACGCCTCCTCGCTTTCTTCTTTTTAATTTTTGCTTCTGACCTCCCTCTATTTACTTCAAACGGCGGCACACACATATTTATCTTCAATTTTTTTTTTCATTTTTCATTTAATTAAGTAGGCCCCATTTGAATGGGCTCCACCCAACACGATTCTTGATGGTGGCCATTGTTGAATTTGATGATTCTTTAACTTTTAGATAGGCATTGTATTATGCAAGAAATGGTAAACTTTGGTTTCTCCGTTTTCGTTAAGTAAAGAAGATTACAGGTTGTCGAGGTTGAAAATTTTAATTAGGAATTTTATAAAGGATATTGACATGATAGTTTTATATAATTATTTTATGACTAACTGATTGATTAATCTTCGTAGTAGTATCAGGCCTTTAATTGTGCAAGCAGAATATTTGTACAGGACTTCAATTTTTTAGGATATCCAAAATTTTAAAATTCATAAAAAAAAATTCAGTTAATTGAGTAAAAAAAAAAAAATTCAGCTATTTTTAATGAAATCATCAATTTTCCTAATGAACCTTAAGCCTACTTATCTTAAATTTCAATTATTCTCTTTATTCAAAAGTTAAAATATTTTGCTGAAGAGGAAAAAACCGACCACTACTCTAATAATCTAATACTTATATAATTGAAGTGAAGCCGTCCAGTCTCCACCATCGAAGATCTCCAGCATCAAAAGCTGAAAATTTTAATTAGGAACTTTATAAAGGATATTTGACATTGTAATTTTATATAATTATTATATGGCCGATTGATTTACCTATTTATCTTCGTAGAAGTATATGTCTTTCAAATTAGCCATTCTAAATAACTAATTATGTAAAAGGACAAAAGCTGAGAGCTTGTTTGCTACTATTTTTTGTTTTTCATTTATGAAACACAAAAAATGGTTTTGCATTTTTTGTTTTCTAAAAACGGTTTTTTTTTTATCCTATATATAGAGAGAGGGAAAACCTAAAAATTTATAAAGGAAAATGACATGAAATTTATTAAATTAACTATTTTAATTGTATTTCCAATTAATCCAATTCTTATTAAGAAAGTTTGCTCAAATTAATTATCAGAATTTAATCTAATTATTAAAAATATGCCATTACCTAAAAATTTTCCAAAATTATAATGAAAAAAAAAAAAAAAAACCTCTTAATTTATGAAAATTCTAAAAAAATAATTTAAATTAAGTAATTATTTATTTACCACTAATTGTTCTGATATTATGTAATTTATTAAGTTAAAATTATCATATTTGTATCAAAAGTCATTATGAAAATTTATATATCATTATAAAAATAAATTATTCGACTTATTTTCTTACTTTAAATATCAAACTAAGCATAATTATTTGTATTATTATTATTATTTACTTATTTTAATATATATATATATATATATAATTTAATCTGAAATTGTACTACAAATTATTTATAATTACAATTAAATTTTTTAAATTAAGTGTAGATATAATCCTCCCACTAACATGACCCTACAACAAATTAAAAACATTAGAATGGTGTTAAATTCTCCTAATAGAACAAAAGTGACATCAGCCGGCTAAAGAGAAGAGCTAAAGAAAGTGGGTGTCTTGTGCCATGAGTTAGTCAAAGAGAATAGCCTTCTGTATGAGTTATATGACAACGAGATAATTTTTCATGTGACAGCCTCACTTAACCATCTTGTTATAAATACAGGTCCAATGACTAACAAACACTAAGGAAGCATAAAACATGAGTCTACCATTAGCCCCACCAATTTTTCAAAAAATATTAACCAAAAGTCAGATTGACAATGTCTTGTATTTGCCAACAGCTGCTCTTCCGTCCTTACCGGCCATTCCCGCCGGAGCTCATACGGTTGATTTTGAAGCAATAGATAAGGATGGCGTTACTTGGCTATTTCGCCTGTCCACCCGTACCACTGGTAATTATCAGAAGCCAGTGATTCTTCAATCCTTTTGGCTCCTTTATGTGAGGGAAAAAGGGCTAGTTGCTGGTGATAGAGTGTCTCTCTTCCAGGAACAAATTGGTCCCGACTATGATTTTGGATACAGAATTCAGGCCCAAAGAAAAATA
>CATIWJ010113184.1:0-30543 GCA_949640765.1 Croton laevigatus
GGAGGAGGAGCAATATTTTTTAGAGGAGAAAAATAAATATTAGTAAATAAATAAATTGGGTCCCACCTATCTTTGTAATAGACAAAGTACATTACAAAGCTTACAGCGACAACGCAAAACATTACATTTGTTTCTGTTGGGGCAGTAGGTCCTACCACATGTTCTTCTGTGTAATAATATAAGTATATGGATACTCTAAATCTCTCCATTGTTTTCCCTAAAATATTATTATTAAATCCAACAAAAAAAATTGAACCGTTGGATCGCTTCAAGCCTTTGCGAAGACGGAACATACAAGAGACAAGTCAAGACTGAAACCGGGTCCCGTTCATGCATGATCATCTAATATAATCTTATACGTGCAGGAATATATTTGATACAGTGCACCACAACTGCATCATAACTGATGGATGTGTGTACCGCACATTTATTTATTAGTAATGGACCAATTGGTTTAAATACTCTTCTCAGCTATTTTTTTTTTTTAAACAAAACTCTTCTCAGTCAGTCATTTATTTAAGTAATTACATTAATACATTTAGTTTGTTTTTATTTATCCACATAAGGTCTAGTGTACAAACCTAACAACATCTCTAATATGAAACTTGTATGCACTAAACATTGTCTGCATCTTCTATTTCTAAAAGGTCGTAATAACGTCTGCATTTTGGCTAAATAATAATTTGCTCAATAAAAATTTATGGCCCTTGATATAGAATAAAAAATGAAAATACACACAATCCAATTGGAGATAGATTTTTAAAATTGGATATCTATAAATAGATAGATTTTTAACATTTTTCATTACGTATAACAGACCAGATTCAATTCAATCCACCGGTGATGTTCTTATCTTTTGTAATTTTCCAAATCTTGCTTGCTAACCAAAATGGGAGGAATTGGATCTATAAAGTTGGGCCAGGGAAAGTGTTAGTGTGTTACTTAGTTGGATTTTAAGTTGGGCGTCATTTCATGAAGGAGGATAGCAATAATTTACAACTAGCCCTATATCACTGAAATCTTGATCCAGCCCACATTTCTCTTAAACCCAGTCCAAGCTCATTTTCAACCATGAGATCGTTTAATTCATCTTCAGAAATGGAAAAAAAAGAAAGAAAAGGGCAAAATTTAAAGATTATTTTTTTATAATATGAAGCTTGAAGATCTAAAACTCGAGTTCGACCTTTCCTATTCACCCACCAAATTTACCATTTTAGTATACATTTTCATCATGTTAATGGTATAAATTACAAAAGTCAAGAGAATTATCACAATTATAATCTCATACTAGTATAATACTAAGTAATATACGTCCTACCGCTCCAACATTAATTAGTGTTTCTTTTAAGTTTTTTTTTTTGGTCCTAAAATGTCATATTGATATAATTTTTTCAATTTCACCCTTTAAAAATTTAAAAAAAAAAAGGAATATGAATTACGATTTCAATTTACTTATAATAGACTTAAAAGGATACTAATTTTGAGACTGAAGTAATATAAAATAAAATTATATTACTATATTAAATAAGGTTATTAAAGTAAAATATATGTTATAAATAGATAAATTGTAATATATTTTTTAAACTGAGATAAAATACTAATTTTTGTATGAAAGTTGTATATAATATCTTAAATTCATTTTCACCAAGCATATCAAAAAGAAAGAAAGTGATTGCTAATCTGTATGAATTAAACTTTAATCCTAATATTACATTTTTAAATTGGCATACCTAGGTTAAGAAAATGATTAAAACAGCTATAGTAAATTAGTAATATGTCTTCTACCTTTTTTTTTTTTCCTCTTAAATTGATTATATATATATTAAGCATGAGGTGTCCTGAACAAGTTCAAATGATTTGAACCCACAACTTCATTTAAATTAGGAAAACCTATTACCAACTTAACTGCGCCTTGGAGTTTGACATTTCTTTAATTAGTTATTAATTTATATTGTAAAAAATAAAAAGCTATTAATTTCTAAAAAAAAAAAAGTTAGTTTCTGTCAAGGAAAGAAATAATTATTTCCTTCAAAATTATAAGATATTCTTCTATAAGAAATGTGATATTTGACAATGGCTATTTTATTTTTTGAACACTATTAAATTTTAGCTTATTCTTAATTATACTGTCAGGAAAATGGAGGCCACTAGCTTTTTTCCCAACCTTAGTACGCTTCTAGTTCTATAGAGTAAAATATTATTATTGTTGTTGTTTCTAACAAATATTATTATTATTATTGTTGTGATTGACTGTCAAAAGGAAAAAAATATTCTAAAAAGTCATATCGATTTAAAAAAAAAAATTGAGATCATTCCACTAACATCTCTAATTTTTCTTACAACTCACTAATTAGCTCATTTAATTTTCTAATAAAATTTTGATGATGTTGCTTAGAAGACTAGGCTTTTATGAAACCCGGACACTTTTCTAATTGACTCTTGAGCCATTTTAACCTAACAAGTAAAGTACTAACCATGGCGTTTGTTTTAAACGAAAATGAAAAGGCATTATTGTTAATGTCCTTAAATTTTTCAAAATTTTAATGCTCATTTATTATTTCCTTATTAATTTTGATTTTAAGGAATATGAGGCAAAATTATTTTTCCCTCAAAATTTTGAAAAAATCACAAATTTTAATGACGTAATATAATCTTTTGAAAAATTGTTGACTAATCTAAAAAATTATAGCTTGGAGTAATTAGTGATTCACTGGAAAAATTCTTAGATAAATCTGGTCTACTACGTTATCTATGCACCAAGCCAATTGTATAATGTAATAAAAAAAAATAATAAAAAGATATAACTAATCAACTGTTGATGTGTCATCATGCAATTGGGCTAGTACATAGATGATGTGGTAGACCATGTCTATCTAAGAATTTTTCAATTCATTGGCCCTCTCTTTTATTATTCATTATTTTTGCCATATGTTGAATAAAACCATTCACTAAGGTCGAGTGCTAACTAATTTAGATTAAAATTTAATAAAAATATTAAAATCATCAAAATCATTTTTTTATCAATTTTAACTCAACTACAGTGTATAGTTTTTTAAATTATATTTTGCTTCAAATTTAATTTTTATCCATGAAAAAGAAAATTTGATTTTTATTGGGGAGGTTGTAATGAGGACAGAAACTAGAATAGACAAGTTGAGTGGTGGGGTTATGTTGGGTGTGGGTAGCACTATGAGATCTTACTCTCCA
The DNA here is from genome assembly GCA_949640765.1 of Croton laevigatus. NCBI lineage: Eukaryota > Viridiplantae > Streptophyta > Magnoliopsida > Malpighiales > Euphorbiaceae > Croton > Croton laevigatus. Next base: position 3,208 of record CATIWJ010113184.1, read on the forward strand.
TCCTCAATTATAGTATTTCTCTTCTCTATGATCTATATTTAGAAATATTATTATTTGTTGCTTACCTCCCTACCATTTTTTATTTTTTTGTATATTTCCCAACCGACTGCTTATCTCATTCTCAAGAGAATTCCAGAATACATTGTTTTAATAAAACATATTATAAGATGTTTTGTCCCCCAATTATTATTTATTTATTGGCATCTTGTAATTTTAAACTATTAATAAATAAATATAGACTTAGTTAAATAAGATAACAAAAATAAAATAAAATAAAAATTCAATCCTTCTTAATTCATGCTGCAATAATATATTTAAAGGCAATATATATATATAATTTAATTTCCTATTTAAACAAAAATATCTAATAAAAACAAAATATATATATAATTTAATTTCCTATTTAAACAACAATATCTAATATATACAAAAGACAGTTTGTCCTTTTTTTCAATTAAATGATAGCCTTATAAAATTTGCCTTAACTAAAACGTCAATCAAAGAAAGAACATTATACTATTATTTTTTTTTTTTGTATGATTAGATAAATCTCCATTAATATTTTCACATAAAGGTTTGTTTTTCTTTTTTTTCAACTTTTATTTCACGGATCATCCATCACATATAGTTGTAAAATATCAATATATTAAGGTTTTTATAAATGAAGAAGATGTGACATTTTCCTTTTTGTAGTCACTCATCTCATCTCATCTCATCTCAATCAATATTCATGCCTATTTTACTTTTTCGTGATATTGAAATCTAACTGAAATAGCAATGGGTTTTAGTGAAATGTTTAGGTGATTGCATGTGGGTCATCATATAAATCAATATTTAGAATATTTGTTCATGCATTAAGTCAATCTTAGAAAGCTTGGATTAATACTTGTTGAATTGAGTCTATTAGACTAAATTGAATAATGTTAAAAAAAAAAAAAGACTAAATTGAATGAAATTTACATTTTTTTTTCATTTTGATTCAATTTTATGGGGTCGGTTTTATCCAACTTTATTTTGATTTTTTTTTTCAAAAAATAAATCAATTATTTTTTTTGGGATTTTCATAATTAATTGAATAATTTAGTCAACATTATCATTTTCGAGCACTATTGTGAATTTTAATTTTGGTAGATAATAATAAATCAAATTAGGATCAAATTCAAACTTACACTTTCTTATTTTAAAAAATTGAGTTCAATATTATGAAACTCTAAGCAATTATCATAAAATTAGAAATATCGCTTACACTTTTACTACTTTTGTTTTTTTCATTTCTTTAGATTCACTATTTCACCATTATCAATACAAATCCACTTTTCACCAATATCAATACATAAATAATAATAAACAATTACTAATCATTTAAAAAACTTACTTTTTCATCAATACCAATAAAAAAATAATAATAAACAATTACAAAACTTACTATAAATGGAAATGTAAACAACTCAAAAAATACCGAAAAACGAAAATGTAAACATTTCATAAAAACGGAGATATTATTATTTAAAAAAAAATTTATGAAACTCTCAATAATTAACGTAAAATTAGAATCTCATGAAGAGTCAGATAAATTTGTAATAAAATGGATACATCCAAACGCGTGAGTTATATATATGTAAAAAAAAAAAAATTGTAATAGAATGGATTCACCAATTTTTTTTTTCCCAGCAACTTAACACATAGAGTCGGAGAGTTAGTATAATAAATTAATAATATCGGTTACTTGGCAATGTGTTTAGAGATAATGAAATTAATTAATTAATTAGGTCCTTAATTACTTTTATTCATATAGAAAGAGAAGCTTGACGTTTTCTTGAAGATTTATAGAGAGTATAAATAATGGTTGGCTACCATTTCTAAACCTTTTTTTTTATCCAAAAAGTCAAGAATTTGTTTTCTTCCATTAGGAACTTTCTTAAGCTTTGCAATATTCTTGCATGTGATACATAGCAAGTTAAAAAAGCTGAGCTTCATTGTTATATTTTGGACAATTCACTGCTTCAACTAAATAGTCTTCTACTCGTATTTAAGGTATTAATCCGAGTTTAACTCCAATATATAGTTAGTTGGTTAAAGTCACTTCAATCTTGTCTTTCTTGGCAACTCACTTCAATCATTTTCTTTAGTTGTTGAATTTTTTAGTAATATTAGTACTTAGCAAGATTTAAACCCAAATGAGCCATGAAAACTATGTAAATTGAATATATATATAAATTATTTATAAACATTTATAAATTAAATACATTTACCGCGCAACAATACTCAAAGCGCCTTTTTTTTTTATGGAACTTAAAGTATCTGCCAATACAAGATTAAACATATATTTAGAAAGGATAATATCATATTCATGTAGAACATATAAAGAATGACTAGTTGTGACTATAAGATAAACCGCACCATTCATTGATCTTCGAACAAAAGAAATATAGGATTGTGCAAAGTCCTTGAACATATACAATAAATCATAAATAATATCTGTAAAATACGAATTTGGTTATGACAGATTTTGCAATGCTTGAACTAGAAGTTGAGAGCCTGTTTCAAAAAACACTTCTTGAAAATCTTTACGCAAACCCTAATTTAGTTGATAAAAAATAAATACATTTCCCAATCAACTATAATCCAACATTCTGAATTTCATATTTTAAATCAAGCATTGCTAACTTACAAACTATTCAAATGTTATATAGACATCTCTTAATTCATCTTAAAGAAACACTCTTAATTTAATATTAGGGGCTAAGTTTGGATTTTAGATTAAGAGGCAATTCACTAAAACTCAAGGAAAGGGAGAGAACCAAATTAAAAGTAATGTTTTGCAATATTTGGGTTTAAGGTTAGGTATTATCGTACTAATCACAGTTTAATTAGGACCATAATAAATAATTTTTTTTCAAAGAAAAAATATTTACCCACAGAAAGGAAAAGGAAACTTCCTGTACTAAGATAGCTGCCTCCTTCCTACCGTCATACCACTATTGCAAATATCTAGAACAGTGGTAGGTACTGGTGGTGCGCTACCGCTCTGTCTGTACCGAAGGCAAAATCTGTAAATAAATAAGAGTAGGGAGGGTGTTTTAGTAAAATAAGTCGCCGGGTTATTAGCCTCGTGATTTGCAGATCTAGCGGGAGAGCTATGGGATCCACTTTGTTCCCTTTAGTCGGTCCTCTATAGCTTCAATTCTCTTTATATTTCCATACATAGGTACATGAACTTCAATAAATATTTGAAGCTATAATTTTTTTTTTGGGTTCGGAACAAAAGTAAATAAATAAATAAAAATAAATTTTAGGCAAAATATATTTTCAATTTAAATTATTTATGAAACTCTACAAATGAAAATTATTAGTAGTACGGTGATGATAAATAAATAATTAATTTTTTTTGTTGTACTATTGTCAAAATTAAATTTATAGTTTGGATTTTTAATGAATAAAAAGATGAGAGTCAATATGGTTCTCAATTCATTAAAACATAATTAAACTTCTGTCTTTATTGTTAACGTGTTGAATTTTAGTGTTGAAATGCCAAGCTTTAAACTTATCACAAGTTATTCGAGACTCAATTTGCCAAAAACAGTTAAAATTAGAATAAAAAATAAATAAGCAAAAGATTTTAGTTTGAGTTTGGCTTATCGAACATGTTTTCGAGTCTAATTTTACAAACATGTCCATGAATTTAGTAATGTATACAAATTTAAAAAATGATGTCATTTTAACTTATCGAGTCAAGTTCGAGCTTGAGCTTGATACACAAGCTTATTGAGCGGTGCTTGAATTGTGCTTTCAAGCTTGAACTTAATTTATTCTGCATATTTATGAGTTTGACTTATTGAACCTATTCAAGATTCTAGCTTATGGGACACATACATTTTGTTCATGAGCATGAGTTGATATACAAGCAGTGACAAAGCCACACTGAATTTTAATAGGAGTTGAAGATCTAAAAATAAAATATTTACATGTAAATATGTAACAGAAATTGATGAGTGCTTTATTGATAAGTTGCTTCTTTATTTTTTAAAAATTGATCTAATTTTTTTATTTTAAATTTGCAATCATTTTTATAATGTTAGTCTTCACGAGTTTTCCCAATAAATAAAATAAAATCATAAATGTGTGTTTTTTTTAAGAGGAATTAAAACCCAGTTAAAAATAGCCTCTAGGCCAAACGGCCCCTACCATACTATAAATTTGCAACAAAAAATATTGATTAATCTAAAAAAGTTAGCATAATTTAAAAATCAAAGTTTGATAAACATTACAGGAGGTCTAACTTAAGCTATAGGATAGGGTATCCTATTCTCACAATAGCGTAGATTAAGATTATGAATGGATGATTGAATTGGATTCCATTTTAGTTAATTAGTACATTTAATTAAACACTATAATTATTGCAAAATATATTTTTTTTAGTCACATAATAATAATATTATCCCCGTATTTTTTATTTTTTTATATTTATTATTTTTTCAATACTAATAAAATTAATTTTTTATTAATATTAATAAAAAATAATAATAAATAATTACTAACTTTTTAAAAAAATTATTTTTTTATCAATATCAATAATAAATAATTATAAAATTTACTATAAATAAAAATATAAAATATTAAAAAATACATAAAAACAGAAAGGTTAAGAAATAAAAAATACTAAAGTTAGTAATATAGAAAAAAAAATAAAAAGAGTAAAAATTAGGAAAAAAGCTGACAAAAATGTACTGTAAGAGTCTATAGAGAAAACCTACCTACCTACCTTAGTACCTTTAGGTAGTAACTTTGGACTAGTTTTGAGTGTTTTTAGACTCCCTCCTTCTCTTCCCTCCCTCCTCAATTCAGTTTTTCATTTTCACTCCTTTTAACAAAAATCAAAATAAAAAGTAGTAGAAACAAAAGAAATACTAATCCACTTCACAGTAGTTGCATGATTCTCATTTTGACTCTTTATTATTGCTTTCCCTCTCCCTCTCCCTCTCCCTCTCCCTCTCCCTCATCTCCATTTATTATACTCTCCTTTTATTATACTCTCCTTTTTCAGCTTATATTTTCTTACCAAAATTAATTAGACTATTTGTTGTTTGGAGAATAGGAACCAAGATCATGAACCGGCGAGCAGTGAGAAGCATTTGTGACGGCTCAATTCCGATTAATCATTTTAGAACCGTAATTGTCTAATTGGTGATTCTGAAATTGTGGTCAAGCCTAATAACATAAAAAAATGACCATATAAGAGAATGAGGGATAGTAGCATAAGTTATCCTGCATTTTCTGTTCGAACGCGATCAAAAGGCATACTTTGTTGATAAAATAATTTTAGCAAAATGAATATCCATTTAGTTTTCAAGGAGATTTGACTTAAAAACTTCCTTAAAACTCGATTCCAAAAAATAATAGGCTAAAGCTAAAAGAGAGGAGTAACACGTATCACAGAAGTGATCGGCAGCATCGTTGAATTGAAAAAAAAAAAAACAAGGATAAAAAGAGAGAATAGAGGTAAGGTGTATAGCATCGTAACTGGACATCATTCTAATATAATTTAACAGCTTAATATAATTTTTATGAGTTTTTTTTTAACGAAAATGAAATCTCATTTTCGAACCTCTAATCCTAAACATTTGGTTGAGTTAGAATAATTTTAATCGGATGATAAACAATAGGTGGTTATAAAATAGTCGTTTCTAGGGTGATATTTTTCATAATAAATTGATCCTTCTCAATTAAAAATGTGAAAAAAAAAAGTCTATAATCCCTAACAAATTTTCACATTTATAAAATTTTTCCAACGGTCCCAATAACTAATACATTTAGTTAGAGATGAGAACAAAAAAAAAAAAAATTAGCATTAACGTACAACTACTAAACTGAAAGAGTAGAGTAATAATTATTAGAATCAGCATAATTAATTAACACTAATCTCTCCCTCGTTTTTGTTTTATGCAAAAATTAGTTTAAGCATTTGCTGTATAAAAATGGTGGTCCATTCAACTTTTTCCTTCTCAACTCTCCTCTCTTTCTTACTGAAATTTGTCACTTTCTCGCTCTTTCCTTCACTTTCTCTCTCTACAACGCAGTCACAGTATGTCCCCAGAGCTACTGCTTCTTTCGCTACAACTTGCTCCTAAGCTTCTTCTTCTTCTTCTCAAACGCTGTCGTTTCTTCGTTTCTTTGCAAATGTTCAATTCCGTCTTCTTGTTCCTTTCCCTTCCACACACATTTTGATCTCCTTCTTCGATCCGGACCCGAACTCGACTTTTTTTTTTCCTTTTGGCTTCATTCTACTTGTTCAGGTATTTTTTTCCCTTCCCTGACTGTGTAGATTTGATTCGCTTTCTGTGTCTTCAATCTCTTTTCTAAGCTGCATTTTGATTTTTTTTGCTTATTTTATTTTATTGAATTTTATTGTTTAAATATCGTTTTCATTTTGCTAATTTCCATTTTTGGAATTTTGATTTGAAGTGTAAGCAGTTCAGCTGTTATATTTGTGGTCTTCAGTTCCTCCTCCTTGAGCTAGATATTTGATGTTTGTCTATTTTCTCACTATCCCTGCTTTTTTTCCTTTTTCCCTTTTTTTCTGCCACTTTTTCTTGAATGCGTTTGGTTGCTGGGAAAATGTGGGAAAAAGAAGAGAGCTGGCATTTAACATTTTAATCTTAATTTAATCATTTTACATTATTTGGTGAGAAGTTGATAGTTTTATTAAAGTTGAGCTTTTAAGTCGAGATGTAGTTATTGCAAATAACAAACTTCAGCTGCTTTGCATAAAACGAAAATCATAATTTGGCATTTTGTTTTTCTTCCTTTGCATTTATTTTCCGCCATTGATGCACTTGCCAAAACTATAATTTTTGTTCCAGTTCTAAATCTGGCGTTCTTTAACTTATTCTGGTCCTCATCTAGTTCTTCAGTTTTTTAGTTGAATCTGTGATTGCACAAGTTCTTTCAATGTAGTTTGCTATTTAGTGCTTTCTTTTTTTTCTCTTGATGTTTCAGGAGATCATTTTCCTTTCATGTACCACTACCTGGTTCCAAAGCTCAACAGTAATAATTATCTGTATTTCGCATAGCAAAATCATGGATTTTTCTTGACTTTGAAGGTTTTTCTGTGTATTTTTTGTTTAAATTAATCCTTTACATGACAAAACTTCATTTTCCTGTGGTTCCTTTCTCTGCCACTAGCTTATAGGACATGTACTTCTTGAGTAACTTTACAGATAGTGTAACTTCCTCTAGCTGTTAACACTGTGCATTATAGTGATTGGATTGCTGGACGAGCATATATAATTTTCAGATTGGCGAATTATTTTTCATGGAATTGGTCATTTCTTTTTGCCTGTGTTCAGAAAAGTAAGTCTCTGAAATCACTCACATGGAGCAATATGAAGTGCTGGAGCAGATAGGGAAGGGATCATTTGGTTCAGCTCTGCTTGTGAGGCATAAACATGAAAAGAAGAAGTATGAATGAGCCTAGCATTCTGATATCCCTCTTCTTGCTTACTTTCAAGTTGATTTTTTCACTGACAAGGATAAACTGTATGGAATGCTGTAGATTTTTGGTGACTCATCCATTTTTTTTGATTCATTTATTCTGTGTGCAGGTATGTGCTGAAAAAGATTCGTCTTGCTCGTCAGACAGATCGAACCCGTCGATCTGCACATCAAGAGGTCAGTGTCTTGCTTGCTGGGCCATTCATAATCAGAATATGATTAATTGATCCTTTATTTATATTCAAGTTCTTTTCACATTTCTGTTCTGCCAAATTTATGGCAAAAACTATTTTCCAGTTTTCTTTTGTGAAAAATAAGAAAACAACATGAAATAGCATGTGCTGCTGGGGCTTTCAAATGTATTGGAAAAGTTGAGTAAGAAAGTTTTGACAAGGGCCCCAATTCAGCGATTTTGTAGGCTGTGCCTAAGTTTAAAGAAAGATATTTGACCCTGATATGATAAATGCTTTTCGTATGTGTTTTGATATGCGTTAGTGGATGCATTTACAGCATGTTGTATTGTGGATACGCCTCTGTTATATGACATTTGGATCTACATGGCTAAACATTTATTTTTTCGTGCAGAAAGAGCTCATTTCTAGAATAAGGAATCCATTTATTGTAGAGTACAAAGATTCTTGGGTAGAGAAGGTAAATTCTACCTGTAAATATTTCATGGTTATAATATGGCTTTTTGTCGTGGTGCTTCTTTGCCTTTTGTTTCTTTTGCCCCTTCTTTCCTTGTTAATTGTCTGCATGGGTGAATGATGAATTTAATTAGGGTGTTCATGCTATTCTATTGTCTCTCATTTAAGCTGAAGGGAGCCCATTGCTCAAAATTTGTGGATGGCTCCTTTTAAAATTTCATTCCTAATTTGATCTGAATGTACACACCATTCTTTTTTATGTCCACCTTTCAAACACAGAACTTTGTTTTTCTCTGTGGACTCAGAGTTTACATTAATGTGCTAAACTGAAATGTTAACATCACATTGTGCTTTCTAACATTTGTATGGTCTTGCTTCAAATGGTGTATTCTTTCTAGTCCCATTTTTTGCATCATTATCATGGTTCCAGAACTCTTTGAGGGATTGTCTAATAGTCATTCAATTTTGATATTTTTGTCTCAGGGTTGCTATGTATGCATTATCATAGGTTATTGTGAAGGAGGAGACATGTAAGTTTTCAATCTTGCTATGGGGATATATGGAGCTGTTAAGCCATATACGCTTTCACTTGGAGTTAGGTTAACCTTAGCATTTGTGCTGTTTTCCTTTCAATGTGTTAATAGGGCAGAAGCTATAAAGAAAGCTAATGGAAAGCTTTTCTCAGAAGAGGTGTGTTTTTCCATTGACCTTTTGGGGCTCCTCATCTCTTCAAGCAATCATCTATTCATATTTAGTAACTTTTATGCATAAATTCAATGTTCACATTTTCAATTTTTGTGAATGTTTTTTCAGAAGCTTTGTAAGTGGCTAGTACAACTGCTAATGGCACTTGACTACTTGCATAAGAACCATATTCTTCATCGTGATGTCAAGGTTAGTGGCATATACCAAGCTTTGAATTTGGATAAAAATTGAATCTCTCTCTCTATCAAAATGTACTAATGATGTCTCATGGTCTCTCAGTGTTCAAATATCTTTTTGACAAAAGATCAAGACATTCGTCTTGGTGAGTGATCTAATTGTTACGTTCTAATTCTTGAGGAAGGAATGATAACTTTTCTGAACAAATGATGAAAATGAGTGCAGGTGATTTTGGCCTTGCGAAAATTCTAACTTCAGATGACCTTGCTTCTTCTGTAAGTATTTTGTTACCTCAACTAGATTAACCTTCCAATTCAGCTTTTTTTGCTTATGAATTACTGTCCGGTGTCAGGTTGTTGGGACTCCTAGCTATATGTGTCCTGAGCTTCTGGCTGATATACCTTATGGTTCAAAATCAGATATTTGGTCATTAGGTCAGTTGTGGTATTTGTATGTAAGAGTTGTTGACTTTAATTTTTTTTTTTATTCTGTAGCTTCATATTTCTTGAAAAATCTTTGGACAGGATGCTGTATATACGAAATGACTTCTCTAAAGCCTGCATTTAAAGCCTTTGTAAGTTCTATAGATTGCAGTTTTGTACCTAGTAGATTTGAGATGTGTCTTTTCATTACTCTTTATTCTTTAATACAAGTATGAATATTGATCAACGATAAAAAGCTTCCATTTTGCATTTCTCCATTTTATGGCTGACCTGTCTCTTTCCTATTAACATTTCTTCTTCTCTTTACTTCCAATTCTGTTTGTTGCATTTATTTACTTTTACTTTGCCTTTTGAGCAGGATATGCAAGCACTGATTAACAGGATAAATAAATCAATAGTTGCTCCACTTCCAACTAAATATTCTGGTGGCTTGTATGTTCTGCATCCCTTCCTTTATAATTTTCTGTAGCAGTTAAATCTATAGATGATGGAGTTTTAGTCTTTTATCTGATCCTTTGCCTATTTATTGTTACAGCCGAAGTCTTGTCAAAAGCATGCTGCGAAAGAACCCAGAACTTAGACCAAGTGTATGTGTTACTCCTCTGACATCATCTTGTGTGATATGTGAAAATCCTACTGCAATAGAACATCATTTTAAGCTGCTACAATGATGGCCCATGAAATCCAATTTTACTATTTTGGACTTCCCAAAAGTTTACGCAATTCTAGTCTGCACTGTGAAAAAGAAATTTCAAAGTGAATTACATTTTTTCTTGCAAATAAATCTTTTTTTTTTATTATGTTTTGCTATATTTTCACTTGCCTTTAAATTACCATAGGTATATTTTTCAATGCATAGATGAGTTTGTTCTAGTAAATTGATATGGTGTTCTTTTGAATATATATTGATGTAGGCTGCGGAACTGCTGAGGCATCCCCATCTTCAGCCTTATGTTGTTAGGGTTCATCTTAAGATGAATAGCCCGAGGCGGGATTCGCTACCATACCAGTGGCCAGAACCCACCTACATTAAGAAAACACGATTTGCAGATCCAGAAGATTTTCCTGTAAATTCTTACAGGCCAAAGCGGTATTCATTCAGCAATGATAGGGCATTAAACCCAAATATGTCTGACGTAGATCAAGACTCCGTTTGTTTGAACAAAGGAATACATCATAGGTTATCAGAATTGTCTATTGAAAGTAGCAATGAAGGAACAGTTATTTGTAGACCAATTACTTCTTCAAAACCTTCAAACATTTCCAAGATTCCAAAGCTTACCCCAACAAAAGCTTCTGCTGTTGCTAGGAGGCGAACAGAGCCTGTGAAGAAACGCGAATCTGTAAGACATTGGAAATCCCTGTCACTCTTTTCTGAAGTACATACATCAATTGCGTTTACACTCACGTGCACTCCTGCATGCATATATATATATATATAGAGAGAGAGAGAGAGAGCTTCTCTATGGCAACTTTTCATGGAAATACAAATCATCTACTTATGTATCATTTCATAATCTTTCAGCTTCCTGCTACACAAGCCACAACAAAAAAATCTGAACGCGCAAATCGGAGAGCATCTTTCCCATTGCCAGCAACTTCCACAAATATCGGCATCCTTCACAATATGAAATCTCCAGATGTTTCTGTCAATGCACCAAGAATTGACAGGATAGCAGAATTCCCACTAGCTTCATATGAAGAGGCATTCTTTCCTATCCGGAGAACTTCATCAACTTCAGCACAAGGATCGTGTGGTTCCCCACATGCTGATCGTTCAATCACAAAGGACAAATGTACAATTCAGATTAGTGACAGACCAACTTTGAAGCCCAATTTTGAGGCATGGGAAGGAATTGAGCATAGCGTGTTTCACATAGAAGAAGCGGAAGGAAGCAACTCCTCTAATCAAAATGCAACTGCTGGGGCATCAAGCCGAACCTCATCAGACACAAGGCGACGTAGGTTTGACACCTCGTCATTCCAGCAGCGAGCGGAAGCTCTGGAAGGACTACTTGAATTCAGTGCAAGATTACTGCAAGAAGAAAGGTATGATGAACTTGGTGTGTTACTAAAGCCTTTCGGACCCGGGAAGGTCTCACCAAGAGAAACTGCTATATGGTTAACAAAAAGCTTCAAGGAGAATACTCAAACTTGAAGATTCATAGGTAAGTAATCACTTCCATATGTACCATAGTTGTAGCTGTGACAATTTTTAGAGCTCTTTCAGCTTTTCGCCCACGACTTATTGTGAAGAAGAGACACTAGATATTAGGGAATGCTGTTTTAGGTTGTAAATTTGAGTGCCCGTGTCTTGTTTTTTTTTTTTTTCCATTGTTATATCATTTTTTCTTTATCAAGGTAGCAATGTAGCATTGAAATATTAAGAATTCAAAAGTCTTAGTATTGTAGATGAGTTGCGGCGGGCAAATGGACTAAAATAGCTTTATTCTACCGTAGTTGTAATTTATGTATACACGGTTAATCTGCTGCGTATACAACATTTTGGCTCTTCTTTAATGTTAAAAAGTATGAATTATTATTATTATTTGATCTTAATTAGTTCACAAATTATAATTCGTACGAGACGTTCTATCATATTCATAAATATAATGTTTTGTAGCTCAGCAGATAAAAATAAAATGTGAATTTAAAATTTTGATGCAAATCAAGTTTAGTTTATAACTGAATAGTTAATTTTGTATTGATTATATAAAAAATTAAAATAAAATTTCCAAAATACCTTTACATTAATTATCAGGTAGCAATAGAAAAAAAAATTGTTTAGATTTCATGGACAACTTAAACCAGGGTAGTATGAAGAAAATAATTTATTATCATAAAAAAAAGCCACTTAAAAAAAAAAGAAAAGAACATTTAAAATGAAACGCAGGGAATATTTTGTGCTTTATATTTAGATTTTATATCTATAGTAATAATTAAAAGATAAAATTGGAAAAATTCCATTTTATTACTCAATATCATATTATTTCGTTTGATGCTCTTCCTAGGACATATAATGGTAGTGTTTAATGTAAAAAATGAAAAAGAGAATCTTAGCCAGAGATTCAGTAGAAGAGTGGCAAATGGCTCAATATAGGGAAACTTGTGCAGGCCATTGCCAATAAACTATGACATTATATGACAAATCCACATACTTTGACAGGAGAACATATAATAAAATACATAAAATAAATAGAACCATGCAAGAAGACTCTCATGTCATAGATTGTTCTAGTTTTTATATAAATAAGAACAAAGCTTATGTCTCTATGGTGAAAATGGGGAAGGCAAGTAGATGGATGATAAATTTCCTGCTAGGAAAAAAGGAGGAGAAAGAAAAGAAGAACCATAAGAAAAAGAACATTTCTTTCTATGAGGAAAATGATCTGAAAACCCCAAATGCAAGTTTACTATCAACTCCTAAGAGAAGATGGAGTTTTGGGAAATCATCAAACAAAGAAAAAGTTCATAGAAGTTCAACATCTTTTGATTCTTTCACTCCACTTATAGCTCAACATGCATCCTCACCATTGGAATGGGACATTCAACAGAGTAAAAAGACCAGAAGAATAGCAGCAGCAGAAGCACCAACAGAATCTACAAAAGGACTTTTAGCCAACAGAATCATAAGCAAGTCAGTTGAATATGCAGCTGCTACCAGAATCCAAGCCGCTTTTCGTTCTTATTTGGTACTAACATATACATATACTCAACTTTTCATTTTACACGTACTAGAAATGAATGCCTCATATCATAGTGCAGCAGCAAGTCAGGATTCAAATCCTGATTCCTGACATCTTATTGATATTTTATGATAACCAGAAAAAAAAAAAAAAAAAGGGTTTCAGCTTCACTATTTTTGCAGGCAAGAAAAGCACTGCATGCTTTGAGGGGATTAGTGAAGCTACAAGCATTGGTAAGGGGTCATCAAGTAAGGAAACAAACAACAGCTACTCTTCGGAGAATGCATGCACTTATGGCGATACAAATTAGGGCTCGGTTTCAGAGAATTCAGATGGCTGATGAATCATCGCAACTTGTTGTAAGAAGCCAATCATCCAGGCATGGAGATTTCTCTCATGACAATGAACTAAGAGAAGTATATAAGGTAAGCATACAGCAAGTTTAATCAACCTCTTATGAGATCTTTGACTCAGTTTTTCTACTGCTTTTTGATGACAGTAATTTCTTCATGCAGGAAACAATTAAGCTAGATATTTATGAAACAAAAGGGCATATAAAGGACAAACATGGGTATTTTGAGCATGGACAAAGAGAGAAAAGAGAGCGCACCAGGCCTAACAAATACTACTCTGGCGAACTCTACATCTCAAACAGAGAGAAGCAATATGATGATGAGTTTTCCTTCCCCACAGCACCGAATAGTCCCCATGTCTATTCCCCGATTTCCAAGGCAATCCCAGGAAGAGCCTCCTTCACCTATCAGAAACCTAATTATCTGCAACCTATTTCTCATCCAAACTACATGGCCTACACAGAATCTTCAAGAGCTAAGGTCAGGTCACAGAGTGAACCTAAACAGAGACCTAAATTGAGCGTCAAACCAAAAAGCATGCAAACAGCTTCAATGGAAGGAAGGAATGGCCAGCAAGACGATCAGTTTCAAGGTTCAACAGCCCACTCAACACCAATGGCTTATGAAAATGAAGACCCCTGGTTCATTAAGCTTTACCAATCAACCATATCCAAGGATGGGAACCATGATCCTAAGAGCCCAGGTAGCTCCAGTTATTCAAACTACAGCAAACTTCTAGTCACTTACGAGGTAGGTTCTTTGTTCAATTTCAGGACTTTCACAAATTCTCTCACAAATGTTTCTATTCTAAGTTATTTTAATTTTTTGATTGCAGCCACATTTAAATATGTATTAACAAGTCAGCCAAATTCTTATGGCTCTTTATGCCCACTGAAGAATGTCAGGAAGGACAACAAGCAACTGATGTTACACTACCAAAGAAATATGGCAAATGTTATAGATTTACAATTCTAATATTTCTACAGGGAGTACAACTTCTAGTTAATCAATTAAAAATTCCAATTATAAATTAACAAAATCAGTTCAATTTGACAATTTATGGGCATCCCTACTGCACTTCGAGAGAAAGGATGCATCCTCAGCATAAATATCATGAATGGAGGAGGGTTTTTGTTTTGTATTTCAGATGTTAAAGTTGCACAATAATGGTACAAAGGTGAAATACCAAAAATATGTTCATCTTTCAATCCTTTCCTCTGGTGATGTCCGCAATTTCCCAAAAACATATGCTAGCAATGAGCTGGTGACTAATCATCTTTAAAAATCTAACCTGCAAATACAGTGAGTCCATAAGTATGAGAAAAATTCCCTGCCTTAAAAGCGGATTAATTTTGTGATTCTAGTTTAGTCCCGAAATTCAGTTGCTCCTGAGGCACAAATTTGCAATCCCATCTTAAAGAACTACAGAAGCTGATGATTTCATCAAAATTGCCTAGCTTTGAGCTGAATGAATTATGAAGCATATTTAACAAATGCAAAATGTATGTTGAAAAACAATATGAGCAGTAAGGCTAACGATGTATGTAGTAGAAGAACCTAATCAAATTTATACATGAGGACTCCATTAATTAACCAAGCAAGTCTTCAGCAGGAGATATAAGAAGTCAAGAATATATATAGTCATATATAGATGTTGTAATTGGAAAGTCAAATGAATGTGCTAATCAAGAAAATTCAGGGACAACAACAAGAAGAAAAGCTTGAGATTTTAACAAAAAGTACTTGATCAACATCGAGAAATTATGAACATATGGAAAAGACTGAACCTCATTGGATCTTGAAACTATTTCTTTCAGCCTCTGTAAAAACATAATTCTGTTGCTTGTACACCAAATCTCTATGATCTCACTGGTTAAGTGTTTTATGGAACGCAACCTGCAATTTTAACAAATGATTAGTTACACATTGCATACTAATATGCCCTGTATTACGTTTGGAAAAGAAGAAAAATCTGACAATCCATAGTTCCTCCAACATGTGAGTGGTAACAGTATAATGAACTTTGGTTTATAATATAACTGTCTGGCCAAAAAAATTAGACATTCAGAAATTACAAGTGCCACCTTGACCTAATTACATTCGCATATGAACCATGGGACTCAGAAGCACTTTGAATGCAATTTCCAAATTTATTACGTTCACTAAAGGGCAATACGTACAGATGTTGACGTCTTCAGCAGCTCCCTAATAGCCATCGTAGCGTAACATGAAGCGGGAAGTGTGAAGCTTAACTTGAGAGCTGTTTGAGGTTCCTGGGAATTAGATCCAGAGACAGACTCAGCTTTAGACAGCCCTTCTTCTTCTTCGACCTCCGCCTCTTTATCATCCATTGGAAAACTTGTGTTATCAGATAGGCTTTTCCCCTCATCTCCAATGACTCCTTCAATTGATTTCATACCTTTACTCTTGGCAACTTTTTCTAAATCTGTCTCTGCCAATGGTGTATTAACATCAGTATATGACAGTAACTCCCTGCAAAATGATAGATGACAATGGTTGCTCAAAAGTTTTATTAAGTTATCAAGATCAACAAAGCTACAGGCCTGCATACAGCATACCATTCGAAATCCTTTGGTTTTTGAAAAACACGCCTATATCTTCCTGTCATGCTGGTTATTGAAAATTCCCTGCAATAAAGACAAAGTATAGCTTTAATTAAATGAAGTTGGCATGCGTGTATGAGCAGCAAAGGGAACAAAAAACAGAATATCATAAAGAATTTGAGAGATAGTATAAAGTACTTGACATTATGTACACTCTTAGACAAAGTGATAGCATCCTGGAAAAAAAAAAAGGGAAGAAGAAGAAAAGATCATAGTTAAAAGTAAACACTAGCAAATAAACAAAATAGAAACTTAGAAGATGACAACCCCACCCAAAAAAAAAAAAAAAAAAATTCAAAAGCCTAGTTGAGCAATCAGACTGAGATCTAATGCTCCCAATATTACATTCCTATTCATGATGAAAACCTAAGCCAACAATCTAACCCCCTTTGAAAAATAAACTACTATGATAACGATGAAACGGCAGGTGATTGATCAGTATGATATTTCAAACCTTCTTCGCCAAATCATGATAAGCCTCAGCAATGTCATTTGTTGGAAAGATCACACTACATCTGCCCAAACAACAGAACAAAAAGTTTAGGATAAAAAGAAGAAAAGAAAACTTCATTTTGACTTCCACTTTCCCTTACCCAGGCATAGGAAGTATAACATCATCAACCATGTAATTTCCAGCAGAGAGATCTTCTGCAGTTATTGCCTGCTAGAACAGGTAGACATCTTTAAATAATTGAAATTTAACATATTTACTGTATGAGTGGGAGTACATCACATTAAAAATAGAGAATGCAATCAGCGGAGTTCTATAGTTAACTTCACATATATATGTGACAGAGAAATAATTGATCCTACCCATACATACTTCCAAAAATTGCCACAAAGATGTAAGAAATAATTATGCAGTAGCTATAACAAAAGACTTAACCTTAACAAGAACATTTTTACTTTCAGGAAGATCTGTTCCAGAGTTTTCATCCAAGTTAGAGCACTCATCCATGTCTCCACAACTACCATCTTCGCAATCAGGATTAAAACCAGCTGTATCATTGCCCTCTTCTTTACAATACACCAAGTCCCCTACCACAACTTGTTCAGTTCCTGGCACAGAATTAAACAACATATCAAATATTTTTGTTATCACTCCCAAAAAGCTGTGATAAAAGGTTTGACAATGTGGATGGTGAAGGTGTCACAGGCAATAGCAACATGCCAAACCACATGCTTCATTACTGTGGATATGAACACAAGAAACTAAAACTACAATAACATACCATATTTTTGCACTCTCGTACTTGCTGCATGATTCCACAAATAGCTTTGGTAACTGTGTACATACCTAAAAAAATAATTACAGAATAAATATCAAAAGTAGAGCCACAAAGCTAAAATACAGTAGCTTCCTCATGCAAGTTACATAATATCTTTGTACTAAACCGTTTAACAAAAAATATATTGTATAGTTACATTACACCTAAAGAACAGGCATTGACAACTATTAGTTTCTCATTAAGCATACATCATAAATATACCAACCACACTTAGCAACATCCATAAAATTTTGAAATTAGATATTTAAGAAAGAAACAATTAGGTTGTAAAGCATACTCATGGCTGTTGTCTAAACATAGAATCACAAATAGCACAAGTTTATTAAATATGATTTCGATGGTGATGAAGGCTTATAAGTGCCTAAGATAA
Source organism: Croton laevigatus (assembly GCA_949640765.1). Lineage (NCBI taxonomy): Eukaryota > Viridiplantae > Streptophyta > Magnoliopsida > Malpighiales > Euphorbiaceae > Croton > Croton laevigatus. The sequence goes on from CATIWJ010113184.1 coordinate 20,993, forward strand.
TTTCAGACAAGACATGCATAACTAAGGATCAGGACCTGTCCTTGTTAGTTCCTTCATACAAGTATGTCAATTATAGGTCAAAAGGAACATATCAGATTTGCTCTTGCTGAATAACCACTTACATCATTCTCAAGGTTCTAGGTATAGCTTTCAAGGCCTGTAAATAATTACCAGGACATTTTTTCAAACATTGAAGCTGTAAACATTAAAAGAGGAAAAGTTAGGCCATTTAAAAGGAAAGAAGAATAAAATTTCATCTCTAACATGGAAGTGCAATAACAGTTGTTATATAATTGTTTGTAAAACAGTGGGAAAAGGATAGAAAGTTCATTGATTCCACAATGGAGTTACAAATCCATTATTCTTTTCCCTTTTTATTGTACATGCTATCCAGCATATTAAATACAAGCAGTCACAACCACATAGAGAAATCATGCAGAAGCAACAATGTTGGATAACTCACTATTGCCCTTTCAGCAACCAAATAGCGAGGTAATTGCCTTAGAGTTCCTTCAATATCACCAGTTTCCTTATAATATTCTCGCACCTTCCTCACTGCATCTCTTTGTATTTAAAGATCTAAGTCAAGAAAACAAAAGCGTCTAGTTCTACTAATAGTGTTTTGAAGTTGGAAGTAAATCCGAATTCAGAATCAGCTATACAATAAATCCTTCAAATAAAATACAGAAACAATAAAAGGATATCCCCTTCTCTTGGATCAAGGATCATGTTTACAACGTTTCTCCATTCTCCTCGCAGTAATGCAGCCCCAACGAGATGTGTTGGCACAGAACCACAGCCAAAACGCTGAGAAGCACACAACCAATTTTATAAGGCTTACTATAAAAAACAATGGCACAGTTATTATAATGAAAATAAGACATAGCAAGTTAGTAAACTCAAAGTTCTATAGAAATAAGCATCTCAGATATCATTAAGATGTCATGCAACAATTTTATAAGGTTGGCTGATTAACTGCATTGATAAAGTGAATAGAGAAAGTAAGTTAGAGATTTCAAAAGAAAACAAAGTATAAGGCATATGTGCACGCATGCGCGCACACATTTATATATGCCTAAAGAGAGGAAAAGAGGACATAGATGATCAAGGAAGTACTTGTAAGCCAAAGTAGTTGATGAACCCGTGCCTTCCTAATGAATCAGCAGATTTTTTTATTGTCTCTTCAGAGTCTGCAACAACTCCTCTAAGGGAAAATAAAAGCTGTGAACCCATGGCATAAGAAATTGGATACTGACTACAAATAGCCAGCCTAAAAATGAAATCCACACATAGGAAACCACTCTTACCGTAATGTGACTGTGAAACGGTTCCCTAGAAGCTGTCCAAGAAGAAGTCCTTCCTCAACATGGCTGCAGAATAATGTAGCAACAAATTATAGAGTGATTTAAATAATTTCACAAGAAAATAGACAAACTCAAAAATTGACCTTACCAGAAATCACCCACTTTGATACCAATCAATCTATCATTAAGAGCGGCTATTCTATTGGCATGCTGCTTGAAAACAGTGACCTGGAAGAACAAAATGCACAGTTTGTGTTGTAAAGTATCTTTCTCTAATCAGAAAATAAATTAACCTAGGGTAATAAATGCCCTGATGAAATTGCACCATTCATTTGCCTGGTCAATCAATCAATGTTATATTCACATGCATGCATATATTGAAGCTTACAAACACCCTACATGCAGTCACGCTCAACTTTGTTATGTACATAGCGCGAAAAAAACCCAAATAACTTCCATTAAAGTCAATGACCGGAAGGAGCAATTCAGTTCAGGCTGAAGCCAATACCTTTTCTAAATGGACAAACCACAATGAAGCAATTTACAGGATGATTTTTTTTTTTTTTTTATAATGAGAATGGCTTACTCTTTGAGTTGTGATAGCACGTTTGTCCTTCGTACCCGCAAAACCAAAAGATCTCGGCTGCAAAAACAAAAAAAAAAAATCTACAATATCATAAAATAATTTGGCTTTTCCAAAAGCACAGGCATAGAAATGAGGGAAAGAAGAACAGGATATCATTTCTCCAAGAAAAAGAGAAGAGAGAGTCTTAAAGATTAAAAAGGCAACAAAAACATATTAATTTCTTATTGCTAGTTGAGCACCAAACTGACTGATAAGCCAAAATTTTTTGCTTTATCTTCTTTTCACCATCCCAACAGTAGCAAAATATCTTGACATACCTGAATGCCAAGCATCTTTCCTATCAAACCTATAGCTTCCTGGGTGTCTTTATTCTCCTTGTAAAGATGAAACCTGACAATTAAAATTTACAGACACTTTAGACTGTTTTTAAATATAAAAAACAAAATGCCGCACCATAAAGAAGCTACATTTGCACCAACTTAGAAAGACCTATGACAGCTACCTAACAAATTTGCCAAGATGCTCTGGCCAATGATCAGAACCTCTACTATCAAAAGGCTTATCACCTCTTTCCTTCCTTTTCTTGGAGTTTCTACCTCCATTGTTATGTCCCCTAGAATTAAATCTCACACGAATGCATTTCGATGAAGCATCAGGTCCATCAACAGTATCAGTTACTAGGAACTTGAATTTCTCCTTGAAGAAATTATGCATTGCCTGTAAAACTCAAAATGCCAAATCAAAAAATAATATAGATTAAAAAAACCTTTTAAAGAAGAAAAAAAATTGAAAACAAACCGTTCTGTGAGCTTTATCAGAATCCGGAGAAAGAAGAATAGGCGAAATGCTACTGCTATCTTCATTGCCGGAAGTAACTTGAGCAATAAAAGCTTCTAACTGCTGTGAATCAGTCTCACTAGCAATTAACCTAAATGATTCAATTTCAGATTTGAAATCTTTACCCAATTCATTGGATACTTTATTTGCACTCTCTCCTACAGCCTCCACAATCTAAAAACCAAAAACAACAAAAACTTAACACGAACACCGGTTAAAAAGTATCAACCTTTCGACAAAAAATACGAAATTAACCTGCCGAGGCACTTCGAGAGAGGTCAAATGAACTACATTTCCATTGGTATCAACTTCGTTTACAATAAAATCGGAGTATCTTTGCTTGAGAATTCCGCGAAAGCCAGGAAGCTGGGAGATGTAGCAGAGGATTCCAACATCAGATTCTTCTATTTTAGGTTTGACAGTTGACATCGGAGATTTTGAAGAATAACGGACAGTTGAAGCGGTGGTTAGGGTTCTGGTGTAATAATAAGTGGAGTTGCAGGTGGAGGAGGATGACGACGGGCACGGTTTTAGAACTGAAAGGGAACCAAGCCACCGCATTTGGGGTTTTACTTCACTGTTAACTGCTTCTCCAAAACGTTCCGTTTTGGCATTCGTCAATTTGAGAAGGCTTCACAATGACAAAACCGCAAAAAATATCCAAGTCTCGTTCAAACCAAACTGAAATCGGCTCGGGCACTTGCTAAAAATCCACTAGCCCATTCCAAACGGCCAAACCATTTCTATAAGTGTACTAGGTTGTGTTGTTCAGCAACGTAGTTTTTAGTGTTTGTACGATAACTCTGCTAATTTTTTCTTTTCCAGCATTAAGACATTTTTTGGATTCATTCCTTTAGTTAAACGAATCAAGCTTGAACTGTGTTCACGTGCTCATGAACAACATCTATTAAGTGTTTGTAATCATCTTATTGAACAAACTCACGAGCCTACCTTCTTTTTAATGTTCACAAAATGAAAATTTTTTTACTTATATATGTAAAATGATGTCATTTTTCAAAATGACATAACAAGCTTAGGAGTTAAGTTTCGACAAGCTTGAACTTTATTAAATATAACATTAGTCGAACTGGAGACCATAAAACCCTTGAACAAGCCAAGCTCAAGTTTTACACTATTCAACTTGATTCGACTCGTTTACTACATTAATCATTTTGTGCACAATCCGAGTTCAAGTCAAACCTGACTCGATTCCAACAATCCAAAATTTTATGGAGTTTACAAAACTATGCACAAAATATTACTAATAGACGCATTAGTTATTTTTTACAAAGAGAAAATGGCGCAAAATGTGCTGCCTCATTTTGATAAATAACTAACTAATGCAATTGATTTTTTTATGCAGTTACTTAAATATACATGATATATTTATGGGATTAAATATATTAATTACACTTTTGAACTAACATGTATTATTAATAATTATTTTAATAAGATTATTATATTGAAATGCAAATTAATAGCTAATAGATAAAAGTTACAAATAGCAATTTGATGGAATTATTAGCTTATTATTAGAACGGGATCATCAACTCGTTATTAACTACATGCTATCAATGTGCATGGTTCGTAAGGTCCAGATCAAAACTAAGATGGTTCGTAAGGTTCAGATCAAAACTAAGAACTGGAACTGAAATAGGTAAGTAATCACTTTAAAGAAATTGAAATCATAATTAGAACAAAAAATTTTAAATGCATGACTAGTTCTAGTTCCTCATTAGAATTACAACCGGAACTAAAGAATCAAAAACCGAAAAACCTTATAAATAAAATGCATATGGTTCCATTTGTAACTGAATCCATAACTAGAATTGAAAAATCACAAACTGAACCAGAGCCATAATCGAAAACTTAGGTTCGTTCCGGTTTCGGTTCCAAACATCCATGTTATACATGTCTGGCAAGAATTAAAATTAGTTTGAGTAAACAATATAGGAACATTAACATTAGTAAAATCTTTGAAGAAAAAATAACATTAGTCATATAATAAAAGCTAATTGAAAAGCCTGACAATTAAAGGTCTTAATCTGTCCATTACCTGAAACTTTAGGGGCTAAATAATAATTAACACAGAGCAGAAAACAAGTGCTGAAAAGAGGGTAGTCAGTTCGCACAACTATCTCTCCCTAGTTCTCCTTCGTTAACGGTACAAGTCCATTCAGATCCGCCGGCCAAAGTCGGAGACTGTGATCAGGGAGACATAGTTTGCTACGCACACTCTCCTAAGAGGAAGAGAGAGAGTGATACTATGGTGACTAAAACAGAGGAGACACAATTGAATAGGTTGGAAAGTCAAATGGAGCATGGAGGTGGAGGGGCATGGGAGTATCTATGCTTGGTTAGGAAGCTCAAGGTTAGAAGATCAGATAAGGTCTTGAAACATGGTTTATTGATCTTGAACGACCCCAAGAAAAGATCTAGTCTTGGCTCTGAAGGTAAGTAATTTTTTTTAGGTTCTTTGTTTTCCTTTTTTGGTGATTTTCTGTTTTTGGGTTTTGGTTAATTGTAGTGATTTTTTAGTTTTTTAAGTATTCTGATGAGTTTTGAGGTTGATATGAATCCGGTCCGAACAAGAGCCTGTGTTAATCTGCAATTTGAAATAAAGTTATGCACTGGTTTGTTGATTGTAGAATCATTAGGATTTTGAACCTTGAATTTTGCGATGATTGGCTATAAATATGAAATTCTACATAAAACAAGGCAAAGAGGTTTGAGTCTTTGATCCTTTAGCCAGTGAGTTTGACTAGGGTTAAAAGGCTACGTTGGGGTGCTTATTTGGAGACAGGAGGAACTTGGAAGTACTAGAAAGTAAACTCCAGGATATCAATCGAAAGCGCCAGCTCTGCTATTCTACAATTTGTGTAGATTCACTGGAAAACAACATGCTGTGTCGAGATTAGGGATTTGTTTATCTTAGGTTCTTAGCTTGGATTAGACTCTGGCCTATGTTGATCTTGTAGCTGGAACTGCTGTGATTTGAGTTTAATATTTTATATTTTTTGATCTATTTGCTTTTTGAAAACAGAAATTGATGTGCCAATTGGAATAGTAGCCATATTGTTTGGAATCACAATTGGCATTAAAAAATTCCGGCAAATGAATTTTCATGTTTAGATAAATGGCAGAATTAATTTTAAAATATGCAGCTTCACTAGCTTATATCTAGAATTTATCAGCTTTAGTAGCTTGTACACATTTTTTTATGTAATGATTTTTCTTTAAATTCCACTATCGAAGTACAACTGACGGTATATAATTAAGGATGGGGAATTTCAAAGGAATTAATTTATAGCAAACCTGAAAATTTGGATTTGTAAATGAATTCTGTAAAATTTATGGAGTTCATGTATAGCAAACAATTATTAAGGCTTTCAGTTTCTCTAAAATTTAAAGTTTTCCCTTCATCTTCCTGTTTCCTGGATGTTGCTGCTCTGCAACTGTTGAATAGTGCTTCTGACAGAGGTGATTTTTTTTTTTTTTAGAATGGACTCTGTATGAACAAGTAGCAGTTGCAGCTATGGACTGCCAATGTCTTGATGTTGCAAAGGTATTGCTTTTCCCTCCATCTTTATTTTACAGTCTTTCCTCATTTTATTTTTAGGAAAGTGAATCTAGAAGACAGATGATGCAAGTATTAATTTCTATTTCAAGAACACTCGTACATTGTAACTTCAGATTTAAGATGTTTCATCAAGTCATACATTTTATAAGCATGGCTTTTATCTTTACAGTCTTATGATTGGCTTCGTCATTTGAGTATTATTACCATTCATTGTTTCAACGGGCGTGTCATCCTAGATATATTTGAAGGCATTGATTATAATCTATGCAGTAGCTCCTTATGGTTTAAGCACTATCATTAGTCCAAAGATTCTCATTCACATCCATGTTTGACCCCCCCCTCTCTCTCTCCCCTTTCATCTTCCATGCTAAATAATACATAATGTTACTTTTAAGCAGAGTGATTTAATTCATAGTGATCTGTTGATTATTCCAATTTTGGGCATTTCGTGATGCACTATCTTGAAAGTGATATGAAAATGAAGAACTTCTAATTCTGGAACCTTTTGCAGGACTGCGTTAGTGTGTTGCAGAAGAGATTTCCAGAGAGCAAAAGAGTTGGTAATAAGACATAATAACCTAGACACAGTGCTGTTTGTATGCTTCACCATTGTCTTATTTATTTGTCCTAGTTTCATCCGCATGAATTGTGCTTTAAGAAATCCCTGCACCTGAGCCTTTCTCCTTTTCTGTGCTGGTAACACTAGTTTTAGTATGTTTGTAGCAATTTTTCCAGAAACTAAAGCACACACCTTGATATATAGGCATGGAGTTGTCAACATTCTTATTACTTTTTTTTTTTTTTCAATTGTTGCTAATCAAATGTGGGAGAGAAACAAAGCTATTACCCTTCAAGCAATTGTTTGGTTGCATCTTGAATCTTGGTAGGCAAACACTCAGAATCAACTAGGATGCTCCTATGCAGGAACAAACTATTAAAACTGAAACCTAAGAAGCAGAACAGTTAAATAACCCCTAAAATAGATTCATAGTACCTAACAATAATAAGAATATAGCTCATTTGACCTCTAAATTTTATATTGAAGCGACCAATTCCAATGCTTGATTGGTGATCCCACATCAAAATTCCATTTGGCAGTCTTAATTAGGCTTTCAGCATTTGATGGAGTGCTAATGGGGATGGAATAGGATTTTGTCTTTGACATGTTCTCAATTGCACATCAGTGCACAACGACCTGTATGATTGCTAGGATCAATTTATCTAATTTGCAAGTTTTGGTTCTAGAGGATTGTATATATGTATAGTGTTGCTGCAAACATTGTTGGGTTTACTCATAAGCAGCTGGAGTATATTGAGAATGCGAATCTTCAGTATATTTTTGGCTGTATTTTGGGTTTCTTAATGCTGCTAGATGGAAAAAAGAAATTATTGTTCATGCTATTTTGGACTATATTACAGGCAGACTGGAGGCAATGTTACTTGAAGCAAAGGAATCCTGGGCAGAGGCAGAAAAGGCTTACTCCAGCCTGCTAGAGGATAATCCACTGGATCAGGTACACATTTATAATAAATGAAATGAGGCTTTCATTGCCAAAAAGAGGACATTTTTATTCATTGGTTTTCTTAAGCAGGTGATACATAAGAGGAGGATAGCCATGGCAAAGGCACAAGGCAACAACTCAGGAGCAATTGAATTGCTCAACAAATATCTTGAAATGTGAGGAAGCTCTGAAAACCCTTATTCTTGTGGTTGTGATAATATATCACCAAGTGCACCTCTGAGTTTTCATCTCTTGTTTATTCCTTCCCAACTTTGCTAGATTTATGGCGGATTCTGATGCTTGGAGAGAGCTTGCAGAGATATATGTTTCTCTACAAATGTGAGTTCCTTTATTGTATGCTAAGAAAGTTATTGTCCGCCAAATCCCTTCAGTCTTGTTTTCACTGGACACTTTGTTGGAGTTTAATTTATGCATCTGATTGATAAATTAGGTACAAACAAGCAGCTTTCTGCTATGAGGAGCTAATACTATCTCAGCCTACTGTCCCCTTATATCATTTAGCGTATGCTGATGTAAGTAACTTGTCGGCTCTGGTTATTATCTTTTTGAATAAATGTTAAAACCTAAGCGAGATACAACTGAATTTTCTATCTCCTGATTTGCGAATGCTACACAACTGTCCGTTCTTTCCATTAAGCTGCTTGGCTTCTCAAGATATATCATTTATAAACAGAAAATACCTATGCATACCTTATAGCGTACCTTAGACCCCTCTTGTTTTTCAAAGCTCTATAACTATTGACCATTTGACAAGTGTGTGCTTGAAGATGACAGACTTTCAATTTTTCCACGTCAATCTTCTGGGTTTAACCATCTGAGTATTTACGCGTTATTGGTTTAACAGGTGCTTTACACTCTTGGCGGACTAGAAAACCTACAAGCAGCTAAGAAATATTATTCATCCACAATAGAATTGACTGGAGGCAAAAACACCAGAGCACTTCTGGGCATTTGCTTGGTAAGCTTCTTAACCCCTTGCTAGTTTTTTCAATGTTGGTTGGCATTAGATTTCATATATTTCCGAAGTAGCTGTCTTCGTTTACTTCATCTCTGAACTGTATGACTAAAAGAATACTATGATCCTTCTTGTTCAGTGTACCTCCGCCATAACCCAGCTCACGAAAGGGCGAAACAAGGAAGACAAAGAAGGTCCAGAGCTACAATCTCTTGCAACAGCAGCCTTAGAGAAAGACTACAAGCAAAGAGCTTCTAGCAAGCTTTCTGTGCTCACTTCAGCATTGAGAAGCTTGAAAGTTTCATCATAACTACCTCTTCTTCACCATAAATGTTTCAGATATCATATTATTTAAACAATTCCTCATTTTCCTTTGCATGGATTATTGTTTTTCCTTTTTTTTCTTCATTTTCTTATTTCCTTGAAATGACATTATAATTTTAGAATCATCCACTGGGCAAACTGTAAGATATTGGGAAATATATTTTTGTTATCGAAATAATTGGGTAATATAAGTTTCTCTTTTTTGTTTTTTTCAAGCAGATGAAGCTTATTTTATTTCAGCAAAAAAAAAAAGGGTTAGATTCTTACATTTGATTGGTTTTATTAACTGTATTTAAAATTTATTTATCGCCCACATGGATCCATTCTTAAATTCGATGGCTGAAATAAGAAAAGGGAAAAATATATGGGGAATATATTCCTTTTTTTTTTAATTTTTAAAAAATGGACTCACTGTCTTATTAAATTTTAAAAGCATTTTTTG
>CATIWJ010113209.1:0-14792 GCA_949640765.1 Croton laevigatus
GTATAATTCGGTTAAACGGGTAATTCGGGTAGACAATCTAATTCGGCCAAAACGGGTAAAGGAAAAAAATTTTACAAATATTCTAATTCGGCCAAAGATCGGTCAAAAATTGACCGAATTGGCCGAATGCTCACCCCTAATATGGAGCGGTGGTGCTTGTTTTCAGTGGGAGGGTATAAAAGTAAATCCCTGAAAGTACGGCTATTTATTTAATTTCTGAGTTTTGTTGTTATTTACTAAAACCAAACTTCAAAAACTGCTATTTACTACTACCTCCGTTTTTATGAGTTGTTTATATTTCCGTTTTTGGGTATTTTTTGAGTTGTTTACATTTCCATTTATAGTAAGTTTTGTAATTGTTTATTATTATTTTTTTATTGGTATTGATGAAAAAGTAAACCCAAAGGGTTGGCCTGGTGGTGAGGTAAGTGAAAAATGGATTTGGATTGGTATTGGTGAAATAATGAATGTAAAGAAATGAAAAAACAGAGATAGTAACATTTTCCAAATCGAAATTCATCCTAAGCTTGCGTGGATCAGGTAAAATTTGTCCCTTGCAAAACGAGTCTTTGTGGGTACCAGCCATATTGGGTAAACTGAGCAACCCTAGATCCAAACGATATTTTTGTCAAAAAAAAAAAGTCTAATTATATGGAATTCACTTACAAATTACAAATTCCTAATTTAGTTGGATTTGATATATTTATATTCAATTATAAATATTTATATTCACTTACAAATTACAAATTGCATTTCAAACACAACAATGTAGATTTATCAAATGAATTTATAATTTTTTGCGAAATTTATTCAGTACAAAGTTTCTATAAATTAATTAAGGTAGTGTACAAATATATGTCAAACGCGTGTTTGAGAATTTTTTCTGAAAGAATAGTAGGAAAGTGTTAGTAAATTTATGGAAAATTATAATTCATAGCACACATTAATATTTGCATTTAATAAATAGCACATCAGTTTAAAAATTGAAAAACTAGCATTTTGGATCAATATTAATCAAATTTTTTATATTTTTACCTTTTAACCCTTTTGAAATAAACAGACTCTTAGTATATTTACACATATCTATTAATAGCAATTAATATCATAAAATAATTTTTAAAATTAATGACTGGAAAAATAGCTGTCACTACCGTTGAGTGGTTTCCATCAACTTTCACTAAAAAATCAGTCAATATTCGTATTGATGACTGATATTAACTAGTATTGACATTTATCAACTTGTATATAAGCGTATTAACTTATATTGACTGATTTTTCCCGTGAAAGTAACCAGAAACCATCCCGGCAGCGGCAATAACTATTTTTTGTCATCTAGTGAATTTTTAAAAAATTTTAAAACTATTAAGATATTGACATATCTGTATGAATATACATAGAGACTATTTTGAAATATTTTGATTTATGTTTACAATTATTGATTAAAAGTGTTATTTTTCTAATTTTTCAACTTATGTGCTAAAAATCTAATAAATTTCTTAAAAATTACTATATTGCTAATCGCGCCTAAATTTATTAATTGTTCTACTTTCTTATCCTCTCTCGCGAGGATTACAATTAATTAAATTATGTGAGAAATTATTTTCAAGTATTAGATCTTGAAATTTTGGTAAATATATAACAAGGTCTCTATTAATATATTTTTATATTTTTAAAATAAGTTTATGGTTGATACGAATTATATATATATATATATATATATATATATATATATATATAGAAGTTTTAAAACAATATTACTGAAATTAATCCTATATTTATTTTTTTAATAAATAATTTTCGTAATTAAAACAATATATTATAAACTAAAATATTGAATGTCTAGCAAGAGTGTGCACATATAATGCATGTAAAAAGTACTATCAATAAATTTTAAATTAAAACTTAATAGAATTTTTTGTGTGTATCTTGGAAATGCCATTAAATAATGGTTCGACTCTAATAAATGTATATTGTTGTCTAACATTATACTATTAGTTTATTTATTATTAAATATAAATGTAAATTTGATCGATTACTATGAAGGTGAACTATGTTCTGTAATTTAAAACCAAAACAAAATTAGCTTTATTAACCATAATTCTTCACTTTCCATGTTTTTTTAAGGCTAAAAGTGAGTGAGTTTAGTTTGACTGTTCATGAAACTAACAGTTGTTAGATATCAGGGGCGAAAACCAATACTTTGTCTTTGGAAAGGCCAAGACTAATGCGCTTTATATATTTTTGTGGCTTAATATGTTTTTATGATAATAATATTTTTGGAGATAACATTCATTTTGAAGTTAATAATATGAAAAGAATTAAAAAAAAATTGTAACTGTATTTATTTTTAAAATTTAATTTTAAAAAAATTCTAATTGTATTTATTTTTTAAAAATTTAAATTAAAGAAAAAAGAAAAGAAAAGGGAAAATATAGATAAATTGCACAATAAAACCCGAACTTTCAACCTCATCATTTAGAAGAAATATTACGAACATTATTAACCACTAAGATGTTAAGCCAATTACACTCTTCTTTTCCTCTTTCATATTTTATGTTTGGAATCTTGTAGCGGCCAAGGCTAACACTAGCCTTCCATTGGTTCTGCCGTTGTTTGATATCTAACAGATAAAGTTTCAGCATTTAGTATAAATTTGATAGTGCTTAAAAATTCCAAATAGCTGTTGATTTTATCAATTTTTATTTTTTAATTTTTTTATTCCAGCTAATAGTTGATTTCTATTATAACTATATTAACCTTATTAAATTAATTATAAATTAATTATTTTTAAAATTATTATCAAATATATAAATTAATTATTTTTAAAATTATTATCAAATAACACTCTCCGTTCTTTTTATTTATAAAGAATTTTTTTCGGGTATATAATTATACAGAAAACATTTCTAAAATTGAAAGTTTTGAGAGGGTGGAAAAAGAAAAAAAGACTAAAATACCAATTATAAAGAATTTTTAATGTAATACTTAGTTTCAGATTATGCTTAGATTTGCTTATAAATTGAACAATTTCAATTTCAAATTATTGCTTGGTTTATGGTTATGTTTCTATTAATTTCAACTTCATGATTAGTTTATGCTTATGTATTAATTAGTAAATTTGAAATTGATGCTTAATTTTAATTATGCATTTAATAATTGCAATGTCTTGCTGAGTTTAAACTTTATAATTATAGAGATGACAATATTAACAATATATACATATAAAGGTAGCATAATTACAAAAAATATAAGGTCAATTCTTAATATAACAGTGATCTATCCTGGGGCCAATTTACTGAAAATGTGGCCAATTCGAACATTGCAGACATAACTTGGGGCCTAATTGATCAATTTATGCACGACTTGGAAGAAAATATTGAAAAAGGTGATGATAGTATGTTTTAAAAAAAAAGTGGCCATTTCTGTGCATAATTGTGGCCAATCCTATCTCTTCATATATATACAAAAGTGGTCACATTTATATATATTTGTGACATGTTCACGTAAGTTTTTCTTTTGTTATTTTTTCATGTTGAACCCCTATAAAAATTTGTTGCTTATATTGGATTAATTCTCCTTTATTTTTATCGTCTGTTAAAGAACAAGTAAGATCAATAAGAAAAATTGATGCATTTTTCTTTTTTTTTTTTTTAGACTACTGATAACCGATCTTAATCATTTTTGCTCATTTCTCTATCCTCACCATTTTTTCCATTCAAGAGTAGTTTTTAGTTTACTTTAAATAGAGGGCACAACGAAAAAATATAGAACTGAATAGCTTTCTCTTCCCTTAACTTTCTACCTTCCTGAGTACAAGCATTCTAGTTTCGTTTGGATGCTGCCAGTGGTTCTCACCAGTGGTAGCCATCTCTCTTTTCCTTCTCCTGTAGTTTTTTGTATCTTTTATCTTATTTTCTTTGTTTTTCTCTACTTTTAAGGCTTTTTTGGGGGTTAAGTTCCTTTTTGTTTATTGGTTTCTTCATGGATACTATTTTTTAGTGTAGATCTTGGAGATTTCTCATATAGAGCTCCAGTTGGTTGAAGATTTGGCTTGGAAGGAAGAAAATCATTTGTTTGTGTTGGAATATCCTTTATTATCTCATTTTAATGGTGAGATTTCAAGAATATCAGTCATATTGATGGTTCCAGATCTGAAAATATAGGTTCCTTCAATGTATTTTCCTTTGTTTTTTCTAAATCTGGATGCATATGTAATGATATTGTAATTTGCAATTACATGTTATACCCTGTTTTTAATCAATGAAATATGAATGTCTTAGTTAAAAAAAATAAAGGGCATAGCTACTCCCTAATTTCAACTTACATTCACCATATACACATACACTTAGAGTGGGAAAAGAAAAAATTTTAGCTCTCAATATTAGCCATTCATATTTCTAAATTTCCATCCAAAACAACATCTCTCAATATTTTAACATCCTCTCTCCTCCTACAATATCACCTTTTGATTTTTTAATTTATAAAATCTTATATTTTCTCTTTCATTCTTTTCTTTTTTCTTTTTTTTTATATGTAATGATTGAGATATTTTGGAGTTAGGGTAGAGAAAAATTAGTTTTTTTTTTTAAATTTATGCAAAAGGGAATTTTTTCTAAATATAAAGAACAAATGTAGAATTATTTTTTAATCAATTAAAAATAATAATATCTAATAATTATAATTTATTTTCAAATAATAATAAGTTAAAGTGAATACCAAATTTGCTACTCCTAAAGTCCAATCTATTGGGCCTAAGCCCACAAGGCATTCAGCTCAGTTCAAACACCTATAGGCTTGAATTGGACACCGTTCTATCTCTCTACAAGCCCGACATGATGGCTCTTTAATCTCGTTCATCAATCTCAATCTCAATCTCAATTGCATTCTTCCTTGAACCGGGAGCTTTTCAAAGTCAAATTGATCAAAAATCGAACAGAAAACCAAATTAGAAGCACAAATGAACTCGAATATGACCTAATTGAATCAAACTAGATAGAATCAAATCGGGACCAAAGTCAATTGAATAGTCAGCCTGTCTAGTCAGTAGCAGCAACCAACCAGGAGCAGTAACATGTCAGCGCATAGCCCAAACGTGCCCACCACCTCACTGTGCATGGGCTTCTCGCGCTGACCCCTACCACCGCGTGTGGAACTCACGTACTGTCGTCAAACACTACCGGTTGGCCAAGTTCTAGCTAGATTCTAGTGTTTGGTCACAATCCAGCCATAGCCACATCAGCATCCACCAGCAGGCCACCTTGCATCTGCAAAGCCAAACAGCTCTGGGAATATGTCACTGCATGCCACATAGTGCCCCTTCTTCATCCTCCAATCTACTATGTGGCCCAATGAAGAGCCGCCATGTGGCACTGACCTACATAGTAAATCCGAATTTATGTCTCTATTTTTCCTATTTCAGTCTAGTTTTGTCCTAGTCTAAAGAATTATAAGGAGTCCTAATTCTAGAATATTCCCAACTTTTGCCTAAAGACAGAAAAAACTCTCTAAACTTCCAAATAGGCTAAGCCTACATCTCTATAAATAGGGGACTTACCCAGAGTTTAGTCACATTAAGAAGCTCATAAGCTCATATAAACACCTAGAAAGCTCTAAGAAACACCTAGTTTTCTCTCTCCCCATAGCTAATCAAAATTTTCTCTCTTCTTCAGGTCAAGATCCGCTTTTTTAGGGTTATGCGCCTACATCTCAAGATCCAGCTTATATCCAACCAAGTAATCAGAGCTCAAGTATTGCGTTTAAACTAGTTCTTCAATTAATCTCTTCTCTTCCATCACCTAACAACACACTAATATGCAAATAAATCACCTTATAATGATTTGGAACTACATTCAGCCCTAATCTCGAATTCAAATCGAGTATGTAGTTAGATTTGGGGTTTAATCCTAAGTTGCGAGCTCAACAAACCTAAAATCCTTCTTTTTTCTTTTATTAATATAAAATTTAGATAATATTTTTTTAATCAAAATTACAAGATTATAGTTTATGTTAGGTTTAAAGTCAACTTTCTTATTAGTTTATCATGTGTTTACATTCAATTCCATTCTTATTTTCTATTTACAGTATGTTTACTTTCTATTTATCAATTCATTTTTCCCTTTTTACGTTATTTTCATTGAGTGTTTTTCATGGAAGAACAAACATTCAAGTTGATCATGTGCCTAATTAATATACAATGGCATTAAGCCAAATTTAGATATGAGATCTAATTGGTTTTTCTTACTTGATAATTAAAATTTTCAAAGTGTGATCAATCTTGTCTGGTGCCTAAGGCTAGCTTTATATAGGGAGTTCAAGGCGGTGAGGCCTCGAAACCCACATACAATATGGTTCTTCGAGCTCCATGAATTTCGGTGCCTAAGCGTCCCCTGATTTTTCGAGGTCCAACAGCCCAACTTGACGAGGAGGCTAACATCTGGTTAGGAGGTCGTGGTCGGCAAGATGACCTCTCCCTTTACTAAGGCAGGATTGATTTTTGTCATGGGCTAAGTAAGGGAGACTTTACCCTGTGGATAAAATGTGAGGTGACCATGCCTTTCAATAGGCCCCAGACTTAGAGGATGCTTACAGATGTCCCTCCTCTTAATTCAGGTCATTTCATGTCTTGGATCAACTTCGACAAAAGTCGCTATTAGCAGTCCAAGTCACAACCTCAAACAGATCGCTTTTGATCACGAAACGCAACTTCTTCTTTGCTAAACTCTGTCAATAGGTTATTGTGTTGTTAGAGGTGTGCCATCGATCTTTTCTAAAACAACTGATTCTCCACACTCTAAGGGTTTTCTATTCCCATTCCCCTCTTATTATTAAAATAATAAAAAAATGCGAAAAACGCAGAAAAATAGAAAGCTTGCTGCAAAAATCACTGACTCCATTGACTGATGACGCAAACCAAGGAGATGAAGCAAATGGTCCAGCCAGAGTAGATGACGGCAATGTTACCAGTGGTGCCGAAGCCGCAATCGCCGCCATAGCACCAACTCTGCCACATCGATCGAAGATCAGAAACTCTATCACCAACTCTGCTTCTTTGTGTTCTCTTCCCAAATCTGTTTCTTCATCTTCTCTTTGGTTTTGCTGGAAAAACCATAACTTAAATGGGATTTAGATTTGATTTTTGGTAATTTCGTCGGAATAAATCATTGGAATCTCTAGTAAATAATCGAAATCATCCAAAATAGCACGATGAAGTTCTACAATTTTTTTTTCTAGGTTTCCGGTGGTCGTTTGCTGTGGCGACGTTCTTTGCTTCAGGATCGGCTACTAGTGACATCGCTGTCGCCATCTCTTCCGGCGAATCATGCTTTTGCAAATTTACGCTTTAATCCTTGAAGTTTCTTAATATTTTCAATTAGATCCTTTATGGATTAAAATGTAAAAAACTTTATTCTGATCCCCTGTTTCAAACCAAATAGTCATAAAAAGAATCAGGGGGCAAATCATTCCGTTTCTGGAGCAAACCCAAACAAGCAAGGGTATTTAGGATGATTTGTTTCCTTTCTCCTTATATTCATTTCTTAATTCCATTTCATTTTTCCTACGCCAACTAAACGTCCCCTAACTTACCTACTTACAAGTTAAAAACTCCTTACAATCTATTTTGACCAACTTATAAGCAAAAAGAAACGCCCTCTAACTCCTTTTTTTTTTTTTTCGTGTATTCTGCGAGTCCCTATTTTTCTAATCCTTTTCCATTTCAATTTTAAACTCATATCCATAATTAATTATTTAATTAAAATTTATATAAAATTTTATATTTATACTACCTCCGTTCTAAAAAAACTGAGACTTTTACTATTTATCCTCTTTTTTTCCTATAATTTTCTTCCTATTCTACTTTAAAAAGTAATCAACTCACATCCACTCATTATAAAGTGGACCACATACGCATTAAAAACAAATTACATCCACTACAAGACAAAGGGCAAAATCGTCCAAATTCTACCAAAAATACCAAAAGTCTCACTTATTTAAGAATAATAAAAAGTCCTAAAGTCTCAATTTTTAAAGAACGGATGTAGTATAAAATTTTAGAATCAAACCGAACTGAAACCAGAACCAAAAACTTTTAAATGCAGTTATAGTTCTTGTTCCTTATTAAGACTGGAACCGGAACCAAAAACCGAAAAACTTTATAAATAAAACTATATATGATTCCATTTGCAACTAGATCCAAAACCGAAAAGAAAATATCAAAAAACGAACCAGAACCGGAGATTTAAGGTTCGATTCAGATTCCAAATTTCAAAGGAATCGATATATCGATTATAGTTCTAATTTTTTATAGAAACCGACCACAAACCGAAACCACTCAACCCTATATAATTCAACTAATTCGGTTAATTTGAAAATAAAGATAATTCACATAATTAGCAAATCATGTCATGGTTAAACTATTGCGATTAAGAATATAATTTGATTAATTTGGAAATTTTTTTTAAAAAAAAAGGGTCCTCCTCGGTTTCAAATTTTGCATATACTCACAAAGGAAAGAAGCTTTGTGAGTTGTAAAAAATAATTAGTTGAAGAACAAAAGAAAATGTGACAAAAAAAAAAAAAAATCATTAACCACCTCAGAAACAGAAACAGAGATAAATTGCAGCAAAACTCTGTACAAAAAAGCCTTTTTATCAATCAACTCTACTCTGAAGGAGAAATTGTATTAATACTCCTAAACATGATGATCTGTTTGGGTCTCTGAATCTCCAACCTTGATTCCCAAGGAATTTCCCGATTCTATTTCCATGCTCGTTGTGCGACTCTTTCTGTTCCTCCGATCCTGATACAAGCACTCACAGATGCAGACTAAGGAATTTGGATGTGACATAAGGAATTTGATGATTATACAATACGTACCTCATGCAATGGGTACTCATCTGCTTCAAGCATTCGCACAACCTGACTCATTTTCGGTCTCTTCTCTGCATCAGGATCAACACACTTAAGTGCAACCAAAAGAGCACGCTTCAAAGCTCGTGTCGTTGGTTTAGCTTCAAGATTTGGGTCTGTAACTTCCTCGGCTCGTCTTGTCCCCACCATCACCTTTAGCCACTCCACAAGATTGACCTGTTGTAGGGAGTTAAGATTTCAGATACATCTGGAAACAGTTTATTTAGTTTCCGTAAGAGAACGAATTTGTTACCTCATTTGCTGGACGCCCATAGTCCACAGGGTCCCTTCCAGTAACTGCTTCTAGCAGTAGCACACCAAAGCTGTAAATGTCACTCTTCTCATTTAACAACCCAGTATTAGCATATTCTGGTGCAACATAACTGAATCCAAAACAAAAATATTATCATTATTATTATTATTATTATTTGGTTGATGGCAAAACTGACAACCGATTAAAAAAATTTAAACATTACCCAAATGTACCCATAACCCTTGTTGTGATATGGCTCTCTCCTGAACCTAGCAGCTTGGCCAGTCCAAAGTCAGAAACCTTCGCATTAAACTCATCATCAATCAAGATGTTGCTTGACTTGATGTCTCGGTGAACAACCTTTGGTTCTATTGCTTCGTGCAAATAGGCAAGCCTGACATCAGATTTGTGAACCAAGCTTGTGATTATACGCATACAAATAGGAAAAATTTTCAACTTAGTTAAAAAGGACATTGATACAACGTTCTCCTAGAGATGCTAACTTACGCTTTAGCAGTGCCAAGAAGAACTTTCATGCGAGCTTCCCACGTAAGTGTACCATGATGGCGCATTGCTCCATGTAGCCATTGTTCTAGATTCCCATTGTTTACATATTCATACACTAGCATCCTATACAGATGAATAGCAAGATTTTGCATAAAATTCAAAAATGGTGCAAGACAAAATACAAATGATTAACTTAATTAAACAGTAAAAGAATAATACCTGTGAACTCCTTCAATACAATAGCCAAGAAGCCGCACAAGATTCTTATGTCGAACATGACCAATAGCTTCCACTTCAACCCTAAATTCTTTCTCTGCCTGCCCACTATAAGCCAATTGTATATCTATTAAAATGTTACATTACGATAACAGAAAAATGTGAGAAATTGCGTTCTAAGAGTCCTTACAGATTGTTAAGAAGCTTCTTTACAGCCACCTCAGTACCATTGATGAGTGTACCCTTATAAACAACCCCATATCCACCCTCACCAAGTACATTCTCTGCCGCAAAACGGTTTGTTGCAAACTGAAGATCCCTGAGAGTAAACCAGTGGCCCCATCCAAGATGTGAAATTTCTGGCAAGCCAATCAAGGGAGAGGCAGTAATAAGTCCTGCATACGATAAGGAAGACTGCTTCCTTGCAGTCCCAGAGCTTCCTTCTTCCCCTGAGTGTGAACTATATGCTCTTTCATGATGATATATGGAGCTGGTTTGGCTGAAGTTATCAGGGTCACTCGATTTGCTGAATCCCAAATGAACTGAATTTTTATCACTTGATTTATCGTGGACCGTGACGAATAAACTTTCATTATTATCATTGAAATTCTGAGCCCCAACTCTGTCAACCTTAATATCCTTTGACACATTTGGAATTTGAGAGAGAGGGAACTTGTCCACTGACTTTCTAGTTCTCCGCCGAAAGGTAACCCATATGGATAGAACACAAAGAATCAAGATTATAAATGCTCCAACAGACACCCCAATTAATACCCATAACTTTAAACCAAAAAATGATGTCTTCTTCGATAGTTCTGCATTCAAACTCTCAGAAGACATCTCTGATTCCCCAGGGTCAAACTGTATTAGTTGGTAATGCTTGATAAGGAAATGAATTAACACATGCCCATCTGGATAGTAGAAACATTTTATGTAAGAATCTGACTCTCAAAATGAAAATGGGCAATGCATATCTGAATTTTAGCTCCTACATAAGCCTGACTATGTTACACATAACCCTTTGATTTTAAACTATGACTAATAATTCAATTCTGAAAGAAAGTGATGCAATGAACTTCATACATTGAATAAATTAGGTCCCATGACTCTTGAACTATACAACAACCCATTTTCATTCAATGCTCAAAATTAAAAGAATGGAGAAACAGCCCCATAAATAAAAAATCCCTAAACATCTAAAATATGATCCAAGTAAAGAAATGTGAATCCTTCAAAAATAAAAGAATTTACCTTTGGTGCGATCCAAGGATGGAAGCTAGCCCCCTTGATCTTCTTCCCTGAGCAACCACAAGAGTAAGGAAAAGGGTTCTCTTTGACGGAGCAGGTGAGAATCAACAAGCATAGATAGGCCAATGTAGACCTCAAACCCACCAAAATCCACAACCCTCCAAGCGGCACAGTTGCAGAGAGGAGTAGTTTAGAAGCACAACACAAGTGGGGCCAAACAAGAACTAGAAAGAAAGGCGAAAAATCTAATCTTTCAACCCAAATGGGGCTTCTAATGGTAAAATGGTTGGTGGATTTTTGTGGTATGTGGAGAGAAGAGAGAGATAGAGAGAGGGAGAGGGACCTATTAGAAAAGCTGGAAAGGAAGGAAGCTTGGTTTGCAATGGAGGAAACCAGAAGAAACAGTAAAGGAAAAGCAAAAGAAAAAAAAAAATTAATGTGAACAGAAACAGAGATAAAATTGAAAAAATATATTAAAAATAAAATAGAAACCATCCACAGAACAGTCAATCAATCACACAACCAGCTTTGCTTGAGCTTTTCCACACCAAACTCTGTACTTTTCTTTTGAAAAAATTCTCCTCTCAAAAGATTCACCGTAAAAAATAAAAATTGGCACAATACATAATTTAATCCCTAAACTTTCACTGAAAATCATTTTTACTCCTTCAACTTTGTGAAACACCTATTAGCTCCTTAAACTTACATAAATTGCTATTATTTAATCCCTCCACATGATGTTAAAGACACGAGCAAACGCGTGCAAACCAGACATGCAGATGTGGCAATAAAGAGATAATTTTTGGGCTAGGAAATGGACATCGTGGCAATCAACTTCCTTCTCTTTCCTTTCCCTCAGTCAAACAAAGAAGGGAAAGGTAACAAACCAATAAACAACAAAGTGAGCTGTTAACATCTCCTCCGACCCTGACAGCTCACTCTCTCCGTTCAAGCACCACCGATGAGGCTATAATTGGATAGAAATCGATTTCGTGTTTTGCCCTTTGATAGGAATATGTGGATCCAATTTCATTTGATCTACGAAGCTGCTTTGGGAGATAACATTTTATAATTTAATAGTATTATTATTGAATTTGGTTTAAAAAATTATTATTATTAAATGAAATTTAAAGCATGTGAGGATTTCTTTTATTTAGTTTGAATTACCGACTGATTTTCTCGTGATGTCAAATTCAAGTTTCTTTTTTTATTATTTTCTTAACGTGCGTGAAATTAGAATTTGATTTCTACATGTGTCATTAAGATATTAAGAAAACTGTGATGGAAATGCATTTTGTTGTTATACTTTTATCTTGATATGGTTTGTTTCATTTATAATGAACTCAAATATTTGAATTTTTACACTGCTGTTACTTTTCGTTAATTCTTCATCATGGTCAGTTTGTGCTCATGCTTCAATTCACAAGATATTAACGTGTAAGAAAAAGAAACTTATCATGAGTAACAATGGAAATAATTTTTGAAAGAAACCAAGAAGGAAGAAAAAGAAACTTATGATGAGCAAGAATGGATTTAAAAGAAACCAAGGAAGAAGAAGATAGAAAGTAAATTTTATTTTTTTTTTTAAATTATAAAATATTATGTTATCCACTCCATGTTGGTATCCTTACGCACTATCAACGTGTTTGTAACCAATCTCCTCTATGCCAACGTGGACAAGGAGCCAAAGATGTACCTTCTTTAAAGTCCAGGGACATTTTAGGTCATTCGAAAAGTTTAGGGAGCCAAAAAGATTTTTGGTGAAAGTTCAGGGAGCAAATTGTGTATTTGGCCAATAAAAATTTTTATTTATATTTCAAGTAATGATAGGGTCAATGGACCTAGACTAGCAACAAAAAAAAAAAAAAAAAGTCATATCTGTGATTATTTCCACGACCAAGCCAAACACACATTTATTTATTTTCTTAAGTGACACGTTTATTTATTTATTTGTTAATTTTTGTGAATTAATTCAGTCACATTTGTCACTAGTCCAAAACTTTGCTTCCTCTGTTGAAAAAAACTTTCCTTTCTGCTTTGCAATGGGTATATAATACGGTAAAATCAGCTGTCTCGCAGAGTAATTTTGATTTTTTTTTTTCTAACTCGTACGGTAAATTATCTATACTTAATCTCAAGACTAATTTCAGTGAATCATAATTCGTAAAATTTGACTCTGTATTTTAAATTAAACATAAAATAATATATACTGTTGAATTTGCAGTCATATGAAATTTATAACACAAAGTTAATTTCTGTGAATTGCAACACATTAAAATTAATCTAAGTACTCAATATAGATAATTTACTATGCGAGTCAAAAAAAAAAAAAATCAAAATCCACAATTACTGTGAGACATATAGAAATGCACATATAAATATTATGTTGTTGTTTATTTATATGCTTTTGTAATTTAAATTGTAATATTTCAATTTTTATTTCATATGATTTAATGTTTTATTTAAATTATTATAATTTATTAAGTACTTAACAAAATAATATCAAAGATAAATAGTTATATTAAAATTATATATTTATTTTTTATAATATATATATATTTGTTTATTTATTTAATAATTTGAACAATTATAAAAGAAATTTAATAGTTAATCGTCAGGATAAAATTATATTTCAAAATTTTAGTATAATAGCACATAGTTATATTCATTCTAAAAAAATAAAATAATATAATGATCCAATACAAATTACATTAGAAAAAATTAATGTGAGAGTAAATAATTTAAACTCTTATCTATATACTAATATTTCTCAATTATAGTCCTCTTAATTAGATATTTAAAAAAGAATAATTCTTTTCCTCTCGCGTCTCGAATTCGAGATCTATAGAAACACGTTAACGTGTTTTAAATCACGTTAACGTGTTTCTATAGATCTCGAATTCGAGAGGCGAGAGATGTAGCCTTGCTCTTTAAAAAAATATATATGTTCATTAAAACTGTTTTCACCCCTAACAAATACTGTAAAATAAATTGACTTCAGATGTTAGAATTAAGGCTAGTTTTGTGTCTGCACAATGCGCAGTTTTTACATTATTTATAATTATGATTTTTTTTAAAGGACTTTTAATTTAAATGGTTAGAATGATACATTTTCTCGCCTGAGATCAGAGATTTGAATCATATTGGCCCCTAAATAGGATTTAATTTGATGATTTGAAAAAAAAAAAACTTTATTTGGCACTAAACAAAATAGATATATATATTTTTTTTAGTTTTGAATTAAATTATAATTTTATAGTAAATAATAGTCAGTTCTTAATAATTATTTTATATTTAAAAAAAATTAAAATTATGATATTGTCACGGCAAATTAAGTTCTTAATAATTACTTATATATAAAGTGTTATGCACTAAAATAATTACCTTATATTTGAAACTTTGAACTTTATAATTTACATTTTGAACAAATAGAGAGAAAGAAAAAGGAGACCGCGGCTAAGAAATATGAGAAATAAAAGATGAGTAGGGTTTCCAATACGAGAACCTGAATTCTACAACAAATAAAACAAGGCCCAGCAAGTCTAGCAAGGCCCACTAAGATCATTTGTAAATTATTAGTCAACAAAAACGGTTATTGATACTTGTATATATATGTACAATCAGATACAATAATATATGAGATTTTGACTGCTATCTCGAT